>KN484097.1:21182-40447 GCA_000787095.1 Periophthalmodon schlosseri
GAGAGGGGGGGGGGGGGCCCCCCCCCCCCCCCAACTGAAAAGTTACACATTGCACCTTTAAAGCGGCCCCCATAAGAAAGTTTTACTATAAATATAACTGATCATATACTTACAAGTTACAACCTCTTTCTAATTACTTTGCAGTCTACATAAAATACAAAACAATCCAAACAGAAAGGCACTTACACATACTGTACATTCACACATCCACATTATATTTATCCATTATTCACTGGTATCTCACAAACTTGCAGCTTGCCATTAGGCCCAACACTTATACCATTGTTGTTTTTTTCGGTGTGCAAAGGTTAATTGGAAATCATTGTCTGAATAGAGCGATATTGTAATTCTCACAATAACATCAGTGCTTTTTCTGAGGCTGATATTTAACCCCACTCCTCGGTTAAATGAACCTGCTCTCAGATCCTTCTTAGATCTTCTCAACCTTCTCTGCAGTCCACAAAGTTCCCCTTGATCCAGTAGCAGATTTGGGCATATTTTAGGGGAGTGATTCGCACCGCCACGTTGTAGTCCTGGGACGCCCCTTGCCTCTCCACCCACTGATGGCCCGAGAACACCCCTATGATTTTGCGCTCCCATTTGCGGCGCAGGGGGTCCCACATGCGAGCGTAGACCCCCGACCCGCTGGCCCCAGGCTGAGCGTCGCAGTGCTGATACAACAGGTCAGGAGTCTCCTCTCCGGCGGGGCAGAAGCGGTAAACCAGATGCCCCGGTCGATCATTATCAAACCCAGAAAAGTGCACTCTTCTCCCAGGTAGTCTCTGGGCAGGGGGGCTCACGCCTAACTTCATATGATGACGTTTATGGGGCTTTTTCAGTTCAAGGAGGGCATAGTCATAGTCCATGCCAATGTCATTAGCGTTAGCTTTTATCCAGCCTTTGGGGACATGGGTGCGCTTGGCACGAATCCACTGAAATTTCATTTTGTCATTAGTTGGAGGGGCATAAGGTGAACCAATGTGATTGGTCAAATTTAAGAAGGGATTTGTCGATTGTGTGTCACGATATTTGGGTTTTAAAAAGCCGACTCGAAGTTTCTGAGCTCCTTTCACATAATTCTTGCCATCATGGACACAATGTGCTGATGTGAGCACGTGCCTGTTTCCTACCAGAGTCCCAGAGCATCCCGTGGACAATTTGACTGCTACTGAAAAAGGAAATTGGAGCAAATAGTTCTGCCCCGCGATACTAAACCTCCCGTCATGCCCAAAAATCTGCCTTTTCCTTCTCACATGAGCCTCCCTCTTTCCACGGGACCTTGCTTTGTAAACCACAGAAGTATCAGAATTTGGATCGTAGCCATAAATCCCAACAGAGGTTGTGGTTAGGCTCCCGTTTGAGTGAAGCGTCTCGTAGGATAAAAAAATTCGGAGGTCCCAGTAGCTCGGTTTGGGGGCTTTCCTGTGGCAGTCTGGGTCACAGGAGGAGCTGACATTCAAACGAGCCTGGGACAGGAAGTGAGGGGCGGGACCGAGTTTGGTCAGTTGTGGGAGGACCACCGGGACCTTCTGGAGCATCCACTGCTGATGAGACCAGCACCCAGAGAGAAGCAGGAGGAGGCCGAACACAGGGCAGAGGGATGGAGATCTGCGGGTAGTTAAGGAAAAACAAAACAGAAATTTGCTCTGTTATTAAATACATCAATAAACAATGATTAGTTCTGTGGTAACTCACTTCAGTGTCGGCTACTATCATTTTGAAGATCTGGAGTCCTTGTTTTGGCTTCTCTAGCCATGACTTTTTGTTTTAAAGTATTATGTCCTGAATGATATGATTTGGAAATGTCTGTCTCACTTTGTTATTTGATAGGATGAAATGTGTTTTTAATAGCCACAGTGCTGACAGTCATTTGGAAATACCACAATGTAATCTTGTTTTATTATTTCACAATTATTTTTAGAGGAGGCTGTCTGAACCACTTAGAACTTTCATCAGGCAGTTCGTTTACTCAAGTACGGGATACCAATGGCATACATCATTTTAATTAGGCTACATGAAACAATACTTTTTCCTAATTATATGGTTAAATCTGATTATGCATTAGTTTGCGCTCATACAAAACCACACGTATGGATGCATTACAGAACACAGGGACGGAGAGAGAGTTGGGGAATTCTTTTTATCATGAGAGGAATTTGGCAGTCATAAACTTCCTCTGTTTTTAATAGTGCACTTATGACGGTCAGGGCAAAGATCGGGCTTTAAACACTCTGATGGAAAATTCTTGCGTGGCCCCCGGGACTGTTGTACTGCATCAGAGGATGAATAACCCTAACTATGGCTTTAAAATGACTGCAGGGATCAGCAGCTTAGCCAGAGGAGATTGCATGGATCAAGTAATAATATAAGCCACAATCAGAACAATAGGCTACAGTACCCCAAATCTGAGTAGTATTACAACATGGCTAACTTTAGATGAAATATGCCACAATGTTATTTGGCCTTTGGGTTTATTTTAATGTGTTTAATAGCCCTAACTCTACGCTAATGACTTTATACTGTTTCAGCATTTATGGGGTTAATTCTTTCTTTTGTGGGCTTCCAGCAAACTTTCAATCAGCACTTTGTATTAGCACATTATTAAAGCCTGCCGGAATTAAATTATTTAGGCATACAACCTAGTAAAGACATGTGAAGCGTAGAAAAATGTGATGTGAAATAACGAAGTGAAGTAGGTTAGTAGTGAATCTGCAGTTTGGTTACAATAAAAACGTGACTTACGCAGCTGAGAAGCGCATGGCTGGCGCAGGTGAGGAGCCACAGAGCAAAACGGATCCTGCGATTAAAAGTTTTTGACAAATTTGAACACTTTTATCTTCACTCCTTGCCGTTTTTCTTCAGATGACTGTGATCCGTGGCACAGCGGAGGAGAGGCGCACAGCGGAGAGGCGCAGCGCTGGTCCTGGGTCAGTCATGGTGCTCGTGTGAACTGAGCTGAAGATGCGCGAGCCCCAGCGAGCGGAGAGACGGTCACGTGACACCACTCCTCCACTTTACTGTAATAAAACATCTGTTTTATTTCATCATGTTTTGGTGAAGCCAGTCACGTTTTAAAGCATTATGCTTGCATTGCTGATTTCGTTAGGGATTTTATTGCATTGCCCATAATTAGAAGGTCTGTGAATTATGCAAACTCATGAAAGCAATTTGCATTTGTTTCCCCAACTTTTCTTTAAAGGTCCCATATTGCACTATTTTCCGATCTGTGTTATAATGTTGTTTCCTCATCACAAACAGACCTGGAGTTGTGTTTTGTTTCATTCACACATGTTTAACACACAAACCCTGCATATTTAGGCTGAGTTCTTCTCTCAAATAGAAAACACTCTGTTCCGCGTTGTGATGTCACGTGGTAATACAGGAAGTGCTCCAACATGTTTTTAAACTCCATACACCTTTGCTACAATCATTTGGATCATTTCAGCTCTAGAATTGCCAATCTCTACTGAACTGTAAAGGTAAAAGGAGCTGTTAACTTGAAAACTACCGCTTCATGACATCACAAGGTGGAACAGAGCATTTTGAGCTTTGGAGATGCAGACAGATAATAATAATGCAAGATTACGTGTAAATGAAACAAAACACAACTCCAGGTATGTTTTTGATGAGGCCAGAACATTATAACATGTCTTACAGCTCACAAGAGTCAATTTAGCGTAATATACATATTTAAGTAAAAATAAGGATTAAACTCAGAATTTATGTTAAGTAAACTGCATCATAAGAAAGAAAAAAATTGCGCAAAACATAAAAATGCCTGCATCCTGTTTTCAATTTGATCTTTCAACAACTTTTGGTGAGTTGCATAGATTTGCATAGACTTTCAGCGTGTAGAGTTCCCCTAGAAGTGTTGACAGGGCCTTGACTCGATGTTTTGTTGTGAACGGGATCGACGACAACAGCTGATAAAAGACTGGGCCAAAACAAGGTCCAAAACGGGACAGATGTGATGGAGGAGGAAGAGAGGGATGAGTGTCGATGATGCACACATGGATGAAAAACAGTCAGTTTCTTTGTTTGTTTGTGTTTGAGGCCTTGACCATGGCTGCTCTTCCTGTCTCTTTGCTGACCCTCTCCCATCCTTTACGTTGGCAGCTCAATCCGTTTCCCCTTTCACTACATCCATCCAGTCAACAGGCTCTGGTGCGGTGCCAGTGACGTCTCTCTCACATAGTTTAACTTGGCTTCGGTTATTGTTCAAAGACTATTTACAGATTTTGGTGCTTTATAATTCAGTCACAAGAAGCCTGAGCTGTTTAAAACTTGGAACAGAAGACGTGAGACCGGCCTCTACTTTGGCAATGTTTAAATCCAGGCTCAAACGGTTCTGTTTAGCTGTGCATATGACTGAAAGGTTTGTATTCCGCACTCTTCTCCTTTTTTAAGGTTAATTTTATGATGATTATTTATGTTTTGATGTGTTTATATTGCGATTTGAATGTCTTTCTGATTCTGTAAAGCACTTTGAATGACTTTGTGTACAAATAAAATGACCTTGCTTTACTTTGCCTTTGTGCACTGGAAGGTTCCACATTATGGCTTTCAACTTCTATTCATCTCCATGGAGACAAGCAGGTGAAGGCATCAGGTCAAGTTTCAGGTCAGATCTGTGGAGAGGCAACCCGGCTCACGGTATGAATGCATGTTTTTCAAGGTATTTATTCAGTAAAAAAAGTGTAAATAAGTGTAAGAAAGACAAATGTAATGACACACTGTGAAATATTCCAGGCTAATCAAAAACATCTCAAGTTACTTAACGCTCATGTAAGTATAAACGAGGTGTGCGAGTGGCTGGCGGTGGTCCGAGAGGCCGTCTGATTGGAGCCACATCTCTCTCTGTAACAGGACGGCAGCTTACTACTGTGTGTCGGTTCTGAATAAATATCAAATATACATACAATATATTGCTTTGAGTATCTTGAAAGGCATTGGTACAAAAAAAAATATTCACAATGTTCATGATCATATATAGAGAGACTGGATTTGTGTCATCACTCATCATTTACTCTTCTGTTGACACAGAGAAACAAATGGAGATTTTAAGATCCAAAACAGAGCGTTCATTCAAACATTCTGACGCGTGATAAATGTGTTTATTAGTAGTGACCCCAGCATCTTATCAGGTTGTTTCACTGCTCTTTTGTTTACTTTTAAATTGAACTTCAATCCCAAGCTGTATTGGTTATCGATCAGCCAGTTATTATTTAATAAAATGCAGCAGACCCACCAAACGTTGTGCCATATGATCTGATAGATTAGAATTTGTGGGTTTCACATGACATCACAATAGTCTATAGGCCAGTGATATTTAATACAGCTAAAATGTATAGTGTTAAAATGCAGACTTTTGTTGCATTTTAACAATATAGAAATGATCAGATTCAACATTTGTGCATTTACATTTTGGATATTTCATGGCAAAGTATAATGTATATAAATAGGAAAAACTGGCTCTTGCCCCCATCTGGAAGTATGACAGTTCTATGATCTGAAAGCTTCCAAGAATCACAAAGAATCTGCAAATTACAACAGTTCATTTATTCACACTTTTGATATTTATTCCCTGACATTTTTCTTTGGGGAGAGGCTTTCTGTCCAGAGGGCTTGCGAGCACCATGCTTCTTCACAAATATGAACGTTGTTGGCAGGATGTGATTGAGTGGGAAAGACCGGGACGGAGACACAAAGAGGCGAGTGAGAGAGGCAGAAGTGGTGACTCATTTGTCCTTATCCTGCGGCTATTGGCTCATGGTTAAAATCTCACATGATCCTCAAAGTCGTACTCAAAGTGTTTTCTGAAGTCTGCTGCTTCTGATTATAGATGTAGAGTTTGCCAGGATGCAGGGTGGACCCACTGGCTCATCACACGGGGCCCACACCCATCCCAGAACACACAGGGACAATTAACCCCGAAACGCTCTAAAAACATCCTCAAGAATATCATAAAACGTCCAACAGCTCATGTATGCTTGATTAAATCTGTCAAGAAACTACAGCTCTTGTAAAAGCGCTTAAGGAATATTGCAAATCCTATGTATGTCCTTAAAATATGTGTCTAATAGAACAGTGAGATGCCGTTATGTGCAATCCATCATTATTATTAAAGGTGCACTGTGTAACTTTTCTGGTGGAGTGGAGGGTCTGTCACCTGCTTGGCTCCATTGAGATGTTATTGCTCTGCCTTATCTGTCTTGCATTTGTGAAATTACAGATGTTTTTTTATTGATAACAAAAATATATATTGAAAATCATGCGTTCCTCCTGTCAGCCTCTTCACAGATCTGACCAGTAATTTGCAGTGGTGGAAGTACAAGTACATGGATATGGATATCTTTTACTTCACTACATTTGAGAGCAAGTATCTGTACTTTCTACACTACATTTTTAAACTGGACTGAAAAGTAAAAAGTAGTTTTTATATGATTTGAGGGGTTATTTTGACCATGTTTTCGAGTTCAAGCTCCGGCTTTGAGCAAACAAAAATAAATACACACAAAAAAAATATGAAATTGATTTGTATTGCTGCTGTTCACCAAGATATGTATCATTTTTTTGTTACCGAATGTTTATTGATTTTTGGCATAACAATTAAACCATATACAAACAAACATAACAGATCCAGGACGAAAAGAATAAAAAAGGGATTTGTGCACATCTGTACATACCACATTCAACTTAGACTTAGACAAACTTTGATAACAATATGACTTAACCACTCAATGGCCTATTGCATATATCACAACAAGAGATTAATAGTTTTCTCTTTCGCATCATGCACGTGCGCTGTGGACAACTCTAAATAAGCAATATCAATAAATGACAGTACCCATTGGCGATGAGATACAGAATCAGGGGTTTTCCATCTGACAACCATTTTTTCATCAACTATTTTTTCATCAACCATTTTTTTTCGCAGCTGTTAGGCCAGCCAAAAAAAACCTTTTCTTTGCACAAGCCAAGCAGAGACATGTCATTAAGAATCAAAACCACAGGTGAGCAGGGAATATTACAAGATATAAACGAGACAAGCTGTTGCTTATCACCTTCCAAAAGTTAAAAACACCTGGACTTTCCCATATCATGTGGAAATAGGTACGTAATGAGTTTGTATGACATAGTCTACAATTTGGGTTCTTTCTGCACTTCATGTTGAAAAGTCTGCGAGGCGTCGTATACGTCCTGTGAATAAAGTTGAGATGTATTTGCTGATGGTCCAGGTTCTTAGATGAGTAAAGCACAGTCCCATATCACTTCCCAGTTAAGATATGTATCATTTTTAATCAATATCACTACATTTAATGATATTGTGTGAAATACTTTTACTTTTTACTCTTTAAGTAAAATTTTAAACAGGTGCTTAAATACTTTTACTTTTGATTTTGTCATGTGATACTTTTACTTGAGTAACTTTTACCTCCATATCTGTACTTTTACTTAAGTAACAAAACTGAGTACTTCATCCTCCACTGGTAATTTGTCCCGGTGCCACTCGTTGGCCTTGTTTAATGCCATACTGTGTAACACTCCAAACAAAGCAAGAACATCTCCATGGAGACAAACACATGCCAGACCCTCCACCGTGAAAAGTTAGAAATTTCAACTTTTATTTCAGAATGTTTTATTGTCTTTGATTGTCAGTGATTTCAGTAATAACATCTGGATTCCTACACTTCAAAGTTAACATCAGCTCTCACTTGTGTTGCAAAATAAAGCCAGTCTTATTGATGCCATATTCTCTTTTAGGTAGTTCTTTGCCTGGGCTGAGAAAGTGGTCATATTTTGAATTGAACAATAGAGGAAGTATTATCAGACTTCATGGGTCAAACTTCAGTCTGGCACCTTTCTGTGATGAGAATTACTCAGGACACAATGTGCTGGCCGAACCTCTTCCTCCTCGGCTTTGATCAGTGCTGCAGTCCTGGCACCACACGCAGCTCTGTGGTTTTCTGACCACTGTAAAAACTACTAACCGTGTTCACTCCGGTCTCCATGGAGTTTAATGCCATACTGTGGAACATCTCCACGGAGACCCTCAACCAGAAAATGTACATGTTATACCTCTAACGTAACAGTTCTATCTCACCAATAGTGCAAAACCCATAAAAGTTTAAAATTATATTAAACATTCTGCAGTGAGAAGCTTACACCGACGACCCTACTTTGTTTCTGTTGTGTCCTCGGGCAACGCACTTCACCATTGTAAAAACAGCTAACCGTGTTCACTCCCGCGTTTACTCAAGCTAATATGTTTGTTTTATTTATGACTTACAGGATGGAGTGCCCTGTGTGGTTCTCAAACTGTGGTACGCGCGCTCCTTTTGCAGTTACGTAGATACCTCCGCACACAGCCGTTGTTGTGCGCGCCTAAAGGTGCACTACGTAACTTTTCTGATAGGGATTTGTCACCTGCGTGTCTCCATAGAGATAGATAAGTCTAGTACCATAGTATAATGGGTCATTTTAGGCAAAGCAATAGCATCTCCATGGACACAAGCAGGTGGCAGACCCTCCGCAAGAAAAGTCACATGGAGCGGCTTTAATTTTGAGAGAGTTTCATCCACATTTTTTCCTCCTCGTTTAATCCTGTGCTGTTTTAGTCTCTGATTTGGCCCTGTTTTAGACCTGGAAGACTCCTGTTATAATATAGTCCGGTTTAGATCTGGTGGTACTTGAAATGCTAAATGTTTTCTCTCTTTTGTGAAAAGTTGGAAAGCTGCTGCCCTATGAGATGCCCTGTTTTTTTTCTCAAGGTAATGTCTCTTCCCATTCCTCCTCTGTGTACATAACTTCAGTTTATTATTTTGATAAAAGGCTGTTTGTTTGGCTGTGCCCGCTGTTGTCTGGGAGACCCACATTCCCTGGATACTGCTCATGTTAATTGTTTTATTCCTCCCACTCTGTTCCCTCTGCTTCAACCCGAAGACACAATCAAACGAGTGTGGAGCTCTTCACAGTGCAGCCACATCTCTCTTGTTTCCTGGTTTTAAATAGACTTATGAATAAACAAGATTACGGTAGTTACAATAAGACAATATATAAGTTATAGGAAAACACAACTGCTAAAGCAATCAGAGCATATTTTTTTATTTTTGTATTCCTCTTCCCTTTCCCATCTCCGATCATGAGTCATCTGTTCGGCTCTGATGCTCCCTCGTGGGAATGGAACAGCTGTTTGGCAAAATGAGATAATCACGAGAGAAGCCATTTTGAACACATTATTCGCTGTGAAATCTTTTAGGGAACTTAAGCCAAGGTTAAAGCTTCAGAGCGCTGAGGAAGGTATTCTTGGCAGCTCATCTTAAATAACGATTAATGCAGCATGAATAAGTTTTTGCTGTCAAAGTGTCGAATAAAAAGACAAATTAGTTCAAATTTACTGTATCAAGTAGAGTCCTAGAGATAAATACATGCAGATTTGTAAATACATATTCAGATGTGATGAAATACAGTGAGACTTGTGTTCATGTGCTCATGTTGTGAAATCACTGACATCTGCACAAATGTTATCTCCAGAAGAACTGCTCAGCTTTAGTACTTAGATTTCAGTGTATCCTCCCCTTTTGTTTACTTTAATCGTACTCTAGTAAAAAAAAAAAAAAAAAGAAAAATTGGAAAAGAAAAATTCAAATCTGTCAACTGGATAAAAAGTTATTTGAGTGAACAGCTTTGGCTGCTCTTCAGTTCTGGTCAGATTTACTGGTGGACGCTGCCTTATGTCCATCTGAAGGGAGGAGCGAACGTCACTGAAACTAACACAGACATTAACTGTACTATGTAACTTTTCTGGTGGAGGGTCCTCAACTTGCTTGTCTCCATGGAGATGTTATTTCTCTGCCTGGAATGTTCTGCAATATGGCATTAAACACATATTTCCTCTTTAATTGCAAAAAAACCAAAACAAAAACACATGCATTGATTATTCTGTGAGTGGGTTCGTGCCTCCAGAGATGTAACTCATAGCCTGGTGGTGTCACCTGCTTGTCTCCATGGAGTTTAATGCCATACTGTGGAGCATTTAAGGCAAAGGAACAACATCTCCATGGAGACATCAACCAGAAAATGTACATATTATACCTTTAACATGTAACCAATACTGCTAAACCCATAAAAGGTTTAAAATTATATTAAACATTCTGGAGAGAGACGCTTACACCGACTCTACCTTGTTTCTACTGTGTTTAAATGTTTCTGTTGTTTCCTTGGGCAACACACTTCACCCACAAAATGTTGTGTTGTAAAATTACTTCACTTTGTTATTTCATATTTATTTTGAGCTTTTATTCTGAGCTAAATTCTTCAGGACAGTTCCATCTGAATGTTTCTGTGTGGCTTTTGTTTCTATGATTCAAGCAAATATAATGAGAAGCGTTGAGTTTGCATTACAGGGCTCACACAGTCACATAGCCCAGAAACATGACTCTATAATTTATCTAGAAAGTAAACTGTGGTGTTACCAAACTATGAGAGGGGAGCGGGACAGTGCACAGCCCACGGACGACCCCAAATTCCAGCGAATCCAGTTTGCGTTGGAAATACTTGGATTTGTCCCAGGGAGCGTTTGATTGAGATTCATCCAGACATTGTTTCGGTCCCAAAGCAGAGAACATTCATCTCTGAGGCTGCAGAAGTCGCGTCTGATCGAGAAACGCATTTCTCACAATACAGAGATTATCATGTGCGACACAGTCAATTAAGATGCATTCAAGGCTACACATAATAGTCTGTAAAAATCTTTGTTGATTAAAGAAGTCGAACGTGGCCAAGTTTTGTTTAGTTCACTGCAGTTTAGAATTACTGACAGATGACTGAACAGAAAAAGAGCTCCATGATGCAAAACTCAAGAGGCAAAATTAGTTCAAAATTGCACCATCATTTACATATGAAAATAATTTAAATCAGAAATCAGAATAACAGAATAACAGAATCCTTATGCAGTACAATTATGCCCCGTCCGTTTTACCTTTAGCGCTCTCTAGTGGATACTTGCAGTACATATTCTTGGCGTTATAAAACTCTCTCTCTCTCTCTCTCTCTCTCTCTCTCTCTCTCTCTTCTTCTCTCTCCTTCCCTCTCTCTCCTCTCTCTCTCTCTCTCTCTCTCTCTCTCTCTCATATATATATCTCGAATGAATAAATATTTTCTGAAACACTTTTAGGAAAGCGTCCAGTCATAGCACTTGTAGTCTTTAAGTCAAATTATCTTACAAAAGTATGTCTCTTTTATTGTGATATTAGTTGTAGAATCTTTAAAGGTCCTATATTACACAAAACAGACTCTTGTGAGCTTTAAGCCATGTTATAATGCTGTTATCACATCAAAAACATACCAGGGGTTGTGTTTTGTTTCATTGTCATGTCCACATCTCCAAAGCTCAAAATGTTCTGTTCCTCCTTGTGATGAAGCGGTAGTTTTCAAGTTAACAGCTACATTTTAACTTTTGTTTAGTAGAGATTGGCAAATCCAGGGCTGAAATTATCCAAATGATTCTAGTGAAGGTGTGTGGAGTTTAAAAACACAGTGGCCCACTTCCTGTATTCCCACATGACAAGGTGGAACAGAGTGTTTGTTGTTTGAGAGAAAAACTCTGCAGGGTTTGTGCGTTACACATGCGGGAGTGAAACGAAACACAGCTCCAGGTCTGTTTGTGATGAGGAAACACTATACAAAATATATTAATACGGGCCCTTTAAGAACACTTTGGGGAGTACTTCACTCCCACTTGAAAGCACTGTTGTCAAGGATGAATAGATTCCAGTACAAATCTATTAAAATGCATATTTAAACTCATTAGACAGTTTCTGGTTCTGTTTCACTTCACAGTAAATGTTTTTGGGATGACATAATTGTTGAGGTCAAAGGTTAAACTGAGCCACATGACCACTTAGATCTCCCTTTTACTGTAATTGCTGCGTTATAGATGACGTCACAACAGTCCAGGGTTATGGGCAGTTCAAATGATACTTGTTGCTAATGATGATTTTTATGATAGCGAGATGGGCCTAATTTACACTATTGTCAGTTTAATCTTTTGTGTATTTTTCTTTTATATGTGTCCTTTAAGAATACTCAGAGAAAGAAGGTGGTGGAAGAAGTATTCAGTGTTACTCGAGTAAAAGTACAGATACAGAAGCATACCAATACTCAAGTAAAAGTGCTTTTATGCGCTTATTTTGAGAACTAATGAAGCTTCTAATGTAGCGATTTTGATAAAGATTTGTGTAGAATTTTGTTCTTTGCTATTTTTATTTGTATATTTTTGTTTGTTCAGATTCTGAAGTTGTTAAAGATAAACCCCTCAGCCTATTAGCAGGTCTCGGACAATAATAAAAAAATACTTACTACTACTACTACTACTACTACTTACTTTTCAGTTCAGTTCAAAAATGTAGTGGAGTAGAAAGTACAGACACCTGCTTTCAAATGTAGTGAAGTAAAAGTAAAAGTATCCACTTCAATTTGCACTGAAGTAGTTTGTTACTTTAACTTTACACATTCCACCAGTGAGAATACCATACATTATACAAAACACTGGCTCTTGTCCCCTGTCTGAGGGTGTGACATCAGCACATTGCACAGAATCTGAAAAGTTCTGTAAGTGACCACAGCTGTCTCCTTAACACAGGTCATTTTGAAGATGAAATGAGCTCAGTTCCTCCGCTCCACTTTTCCCTCGTGTGAAAATAGATGTTATTGATGACAGTCCAGCAGTGAGACCTATGGGCTCTGAACACCTGTGCTTTCTCAGACAACCCACCCCACGCCACTCAGCTCATGTTTCCATTTGTGATCATTCAGATTTCAAAATACTCTGTTTCATCTTTTGGCATTGTATTTTTGAGGCCGCCACTCCATGTAAACCTTCACCAACTATCTACCCCCAGAGTGACTTGTTTTTTTTAAATATTTTTTATTTTATTAATTAAAATTTTAATTTATTTTGGGACATAATTTTTATAATGTATTTATTTATTTATTCATTTATTTGATTGATTTGATTGATTGAGACAGTGCATGTTAATGAACAGACATGATACAACATGAATGATGATTATGATAATAACTTTTAATACCGGGAAATGGGACTCATAATTAAACATTTGAGAAGCCTGTTTTTAATTTCAAGCCTCTTACAAAAGTAATTCACACCATTTTCTGTGGATGTGCTTGGAAACACCTGGAACTTTTTGGCCATTTGAATTAAACGGTCGACATTTGCCCATTGAGTGAAGTGTTTATTCTTATGACAGGTCCTGGAGTCTATCTTGCAATATTACAATACAATATACAATAGAACAGATGAACCTTTGACCAGTGGTGGATCAAGTACTAAATAGTGTTATTTAAGTAAAAGTACAAATATCGGAGCAAAAAAATACTCAAGTAAAAGTAAAAGCATAAAATGAAAACATCTACTTATGGTAAGTAAAAAGTATTAAAGCACCCGTTTAAAAATGTACTTAAAGAGTAAAAAGTAAAAGTATTTTGAGCAGATTTTGAGGCCTAATAAAGCTTCAAATGTAGTGATTTTAAAAAGGATTTGTGGTGAATTTTGTTCAGCAGAAACAATGAACATGTTAAAAAATAAACCCTCAGCCCTTTAAGCAGGTCTCAAACAATGATGAAAAATACTTTTACCTTTCAGTCCTGTTCAAAATGTAGCAGAGTAAAGTACAGATACCTGCTCCCAAATGTAGTGAAGTAAAAGTAAAAAGTATCCACTTTAAAATGTACTTAAGTAAAGTACAGATGTCTAAAATTTATACTTAAGTACATTACTTCACTACTTTTACTTCGTTACATTCCACCACTGCCTTTGACACACCCTGGCAACCTATTGTTCAAACTGTTTGACTCAAACATATTTGGAGCTACCATTTCTTGTAACACTAGAGTCTTTGTCAGGCCTTTCAATAGCAGGAACTGAAGCAGTTTTAATGGAAAGATCTACTCATCTATTCATTAAATAAAGGAAGAAAGGAAGTTTATTTTATTGTCCCTATCATGTCATGCGAAATGATGAAAGCAAAGGTAAAGGTAGATGTCACGAGAGGACAGTTCAAGCCAAAACTGAATGTTGAGTCAAACTGAAACTGTGTGTATGACAACACATCTTTACAACGATCACAATTAATCATTTACCAAGGTTTGTCCTGCTCAGAACGAAAATGTAAGATACAAACACCACCACCTGCTTGTCTCATCAGTCCCAACCACCTCCCAATCTCAGCCTCTCAAGTTTCGGAAGAAAAATTTCCATTGATTTTTCCCAGAAACCTTTTGGAAAAAAAATGAAAAAAGAACTGAAGAGTTTTAAAGCTTGTAAGACACATATAATTTACCAAAACATTATTATTATTACATTATTATAGAAGCATTTCGCAATATACATTTTAAATTGGACTAAACATAATCACATTTAACTGTTTAGCCTCCATCTTAAACTCTTAAATGTATTTTTTAAGTCTATGTTAAAATGAATGGGATCTCTGTATTAGTTTTAGGTCATAGTTTTAGACCATAGTCACTGTGGTAGCGAGAAAGTGCGTAAGTCTTGAACGAGAATTGATTTAAATCAGAGATAACACCCCCAAAATGTACTAACTCAAGCTACAAAGGTCAGTATACAAACTGTTGTCATTGTGAAATATGGCCTCAGACTGGTTAGCCTTGGACCAAAATATTGCTAAAAGTTGTAGAAGTCGAAAGAAAGATAAGAAGATAAAAGAAAAAAATGCTTCGACATCAAAATGAATTCAATGGCAAAAGATCTGACTGTAGCAGGAGAGGAAGTGTGTTTGGTGTGTTTTTGGGAGCTTCTGTGCTGACAGCGAGTGGAGACCTCTGCCTGCGGTTTTCCATGTTTTTGTGAAGGTAAGAATAACAGTGCGTGGGGATTAATCACTTGTTTGGACCGATGGGCAGTTGGCTCCTTTGTGGAACATAAACACAGGATAAACACAGAGAAGAGAAAATGTGACTCAAATTCATGAGCAATGAAAGGTGTTTCCTCAAATCCCCCAAAATTTGCAGAAACTGAGGGAAATGCCAGATGTTATGCTGGTCTGAAGGCATCTAGTAATAGTTTCAATTTATCTTTTGTTTGAGTTCAAAAAGACAAACAACTTGCCTCAAACGTGCGTGATATAAACAGCAGTCACTTATGTTCAAAAGATGTTTGGAATTGTTCATTACTACAACAACAATCATCATTTTCATCATTTTGAAACCATGGATACAAAAAAACATTGCCTTACTACCACACGCCCCTGGTCTGTGGTCCTCAGGGCTGTTCACATCATTACAGCTCCAGAGGGCATCTTCAATCTAATAGGTTATAAAAGTCATTTCCTCGCCCATATACGTCCTGTTCTTTACAGACCTCCTCCCATCCTGTTCCTCCACTTATATGAACACTCACCTCCACTGACCACTGTATTTTAAGGGCATGTACCACAGTTGTGTTTAATGAAGGAAAAGCAATGATGATGATGTGAAAGTTAGATTAAGACACAGCAACGGCAACAAATAGATGGAAACACAGCAGACCATGTTTCAGTCAAGGGCATGATTTAGAATGTACATTTGGCCAAATTTTATTTTGTAATTTACATTTCTTAAGTTAGTGTGTGAGTAACAAACTTTACTAATCAACATTGGTGGCAGAAGTACTCAGTTTTGTTCTTTAAGTAAAAGTACAGATACGAGGACAATAAATACTCAAAGTAAAAGTATCACATGAAAAAAAGTACCCGTTTTAAAAAGTATCTTTATGAAAATGTATTTTGTACAGATTTTGGGATCTAATAAAGCTTGTGGATGTAGTGATTTTGATAAAGATTTGTGCTGAATTTTGTACTACAGAAGCAATGAATTGGTAGTTTTTTTCCTAACTGTTTTTATTTGTATCTTTGTGTTTGCTCAAACTACAAACGTGTTAAAAATAAACCCCGCAGCCTTTTCTGCAGGTCGTAAAAAATACTTGTTCTGTTCAAAATCTGTTAAAAAATGTAGTGAAGTAAAAGTAAAAAGTATCAATTTTAAAGTTTACTTAAGTAGAGTACTTCACTACTTTTACTTTGTTACGTTCCACCACTGAGCAACATCAACAAATATATTGCAACATAGCAGACCATGTTTCTGTTTCATGTTACATTTCTTAAGTAAATCCCATATTTAGTTAATTTCAGCAACTTGAACTGACAATCAAATCTAAAATGCAACTCTTAGCTCATGCAGCCAAACACCAGCTCTAAATCATATACTTTTAAAATTTGTGTTGAATTCATAAACAGCTTTTCGGGATCTTTCAGTGCCTCAATATCAACCTGTCAACACCTCCGTCGCTTAAGTTCATATGTCGCTCCCTCAAAAAGTAACTGATTAAGAGTGCCATACGTCATACACATTGTCCAGGCATTTTGAAGTATAGTTTGAGTATTTTCCACCATTCTTCCTCCCTCACTCCACAGCATATTTAACCTCTCCTCTCTGTCCTTCTCTCCTGACCCCCCCTCCCTCTCTTTCTCTCATCCTCCTCTCTTGCTTTTCCTTTCTCTTTAGCTGGTTGCTCCACACTCCTGTCCATGCGTTTCCTTGTATATCATCAATTTATTATGTACATTTCCTGAGCTCCCTGCGCAGCCCACATGGGTCCAGTTATGACACAGATGTGAGCTGGAGCCAGGACCAGAACAGGCCTGTGGTTTGAGGTTTTATGTTGTTGCAAACTATCCAGAACTCTACAAATAAATGAGAGACTCTTGCGAACTCCTCTTGTCCTCCTTGTCTATAATCATCTATAAACGGTTGTGCTTTTGGTTGAATTTAATGTGGACAAAAGAATCTGAATAATGTGATGGTGAAAAAGGCGTAGAGGCAAATAAAAATGGGATTTCAGGAATGGTTCTAAACCTAAAGCTTTGTATTTTAATATTGAAATGTGGTTCGTTTGTTTGCGGAATAAGTAAAAAGTTAAAGGTGCACTATGTAACTTTTTTGGTGGTGGACCCGCAACACAGTATGGCCTAAGATATATGCAGTTCATATTATTTATTGCTCAAAAATACACAAGAAAACATGCATATTAATGAGTTCACCTTTGCACAGATCTGACGTGTAACTCGGCCTGGTAGTGTCACCTGCTTGTCCCGGATATAGATAATGCATTTCTGTGGAACATTCTTGGCAATTAACAATAACATGGAAACAAGTTGACCAGAAATGTCAGCTTTAAGTGATCAAATCAGAATTGGATGCATGGATGGATGTACGTTCTAATTGTGGCATAGTCCTGGTCTAGTCCTGATTTATAGTCCAATGAGGTTCATCTGGTCTTTACTTTGTTTTCATACCTGACGGTTTCGACTGCTCACTAGCGCTCTTCCTCAGAGTGGTCACGTGATGTTGCTGTGACGTGTCCAGTCAGCTGATTTAAACAGGTTCTGGCGCTGTCTTCCTACCTACCTACCTTCCTACCTTCCTTCCTTCCTTCTTCAGGACAGTATCCCAGGTGTGTGAGAGTAAAAAAGCCCCCTTGTCCCGGTTTATAGTCCTGTGGGCACTTTTCCGTATTTCAGTTGCCTCCTTAATCCAGTGATGATGTTTGTTGTCCTCTGTCCCAGTGATGTTTGCTAGACAGCACCAAAACGTGTTTAAATCAGCTGACCGGACACGTCACAGCCACATCACGTGACCACTCTGAGGAAGACGCTAGTGAGCAGTCCAAACTGTCAGGTATGAAAACAAACTAAACCTTGGTCTGGAAAAAGAATCTACTAAAATAGTCCAGGTTTAGTTCTGAGTTTAGATTGGTTATGGGTTCTAATCTGAATGTGCCCTTAATAAAGCATTTACTCCTGAATGAAAATAAAAAAAGATTGGACACAGTGTTTACCATTGTGTGGCAATGTACCCACATTGTCCCATTAAACTCACCCATTTAATTTATGCATTTGTTCATTTACCATGATGTTGCAATAACCACCAGCTAAACAGCTAGACATAACTCTCCCGGGGTGGTTTTGTTTAGTCTTTTGTTTAGTTATAATCCACCTTATGTTAAATACCACACATACAAGTTATACAAGTTATACAAATTATACAAGTTATACAAGTTATTTTAAAGACACTTTATTTGTTTAAAGCTATTCATTTCAGTTAAAACAATTCACTTTAACACATGCACATAACTTCTCCACATAGTCCAGACAAAAGAGGGGGTGAGCCCAATGTCGGCCATTTTTAAAACCTTTGGGTGAGGTTGTGGACTGGACCGTGTGGGGGAAGAACCGGTTTAAGTTCCTTTGTGTTTTAATGTATTTGTGTATTTTGCTTTAAGTATTCCAGTGTTTATATTTTTATTTTCATTATTTTATGTAGGGTTTGACATGCTGCTAAAGTTAAAACCTTTAGCAGCATGTTTTTCCCTTAATTTCGTTAATTTTCTGCCACTTTTGCTTTAGTTGAGCACAGATTCATTTTTATAAATATGTATGATTTTGCCACGTTTTACCACAGTGAAACTGAATCCATTTTTCGTTGAATGGGAACTTTTTCTGAGTCAGTCTCCTACTTAAGACCACATTGGCCAGCTTCCCCACACATTGCAATATTATACGGCAGAATCTGGCTAAACTGTATCAACAATTGCTAAGTGTGTTCCTCTCATATTAAGTACTAAATCAATCCCATGTCATCACCTATTAATGGGGTCCAGTTCCGTCCTGCACTTGCTCCCAGTCAACACCAGTCCTGGTTTGACGAGGTCCAGAGAGAGAAAAAACCTGGCAGGTAACACGAGGCACGAGGATCCAACAGATTTGAACCATAACCCCGCGGAGGAGCCGACAAAATGAGATTTAAATGGCCTGGATGACATACTCCGGGAAACTATGTGCAAAACTGCATCACATTAATACTGATCTCTATTCGGTCACTCACGATAATGAGGGGGAACTGATGGATGTGAACAACCGAGAAACAAAACTGAAATCTGAAAAAAGTTAAATGGAAAATAATGTAATATAACTTGACTTGTCTTTCCCCTCAAACCACATTAGGATCATTGTTTTTTCTTAAACTTGTGGATTACAGTATTCCTAAAAAACCTCACATTTTCCTTTGCTCTGTGCACAGTAGCACGCTAGCTAGCACACTGTGTCTCAAAGCTAACGGTCACTTTTATTAAAATCAGAAAACATACAATAAACAACCTATTAAAATTCAAATTAGTTAAAATAAAGACT
>KN484097.1:44668-61960 GCA_000787095.1 Periophthalmodon schlosseri
AAGCGTAACACTCCAAAGTGCAACCTTCCACAGAGTACCCTTCCATAGAGCACCCTTCCATAGAGCACCCTTCCACAGAGCACCCTTCCATAGAGCACCCTTCCACAGAGCACTCTTCCATAGAGCACCCTTCCATAGAGCACCCTTCCATAGAGCACCCTTCCATAGAGCACCTTTCCACAGAGCACCCTTTAAAGATTGGATTAATTTGAGCATATGAACAAAAACTACTAATAATTTCAAGTTCGGGGGTAAATGCTTCTTCCACTGAGCATTTGTGGCTAATGCGACTGGAGTTGGTCGAAACTAACAACAAACATACTGTCTTGAATACCATACAGTTTAAGCTGCATCTGTTTCTCAGCTCAGTCTGTCCTTGGGGTCATTGGGGGAGTTTGTTCTTTACACAGAAGATGGACTGAAGCCAGAAAACACTGTCAGATCCTCCAACACAACATCCATCATGCCCCGTGCCCTATTTATCACTACTTTTGTCCTTTGCATAAACCTAATTTCATTCAACATACATTTAATTTTGTATAGTTATTGCTTTGGGAGGAAAAATTTAACAAATTGACCCTTTTTATCGAAAAATAAAAAAGTAAGTAGTTTTCATGGTCAATTTTACATCACAAATGATAACCATATGTTTAGAGGGATATTTGGTTTCACATTAAAACCTTCATTGGAGCATAATTTGCAATGATGTTTGTACTACTTCCTCATTAAAAACACCACTTTGGGTAGTTCCCTGTCTGCAAAACACTGACTGTCACGAGTTGTAATTTTAAGTACCTTATAAAAATGTTGAGACGGTTTCAGTGGTGGTCATCTGTTTTTGCAATCAAGATGTAAAACTATGTCCAAATAACTAGTGTTGAAACGTCTCTACACTGAGCCACTCCTGGATGAATGAGGAACACACCGTCTCATTACTTTACAGAAAGAAAACATAATTAAAATGTATTTATTGACTCAAAATGTCATTTATGATTTCATGATTTAGTTGTTGCTGCTACATTCGAACAACCCTTGAACTGCAGATAAAACATATTTGTTGTGTAAGTGCATTTTGTTTTTAAAGGGCCCATATTGCACTATTTTCTGATGTATGTTATAATGTTGTGTCCTCGTCACAAACGTACCTGGAGTTATGTTTTGTTTTATTCTCAGATGTTTAACACACAAACTATGCATATTTAGGCTGTGTTCTTCTCTCAAACGGAAAACCTGTTCCATGTTGTGATGTCATGTGGTAATACAGGGAGTGCTCCACTGTGGTTTTAGACTCCATACACCTAGAAGCATTTGGACGATTTCAGCCCTGGAATTGCCAATCTCTACTGAACAAAAGGTAAAAGGTATTTATTAACTTGAAAACTACCACTAGATGACATCACAAGGTGGAACAGAGCATTTTGAACTTTGGAGATGTGAACAGACTAATAATAAAGAATTACTCAAACATGTGTGAATCAAACAAAACACAACTCCAGGTGTGTTTTTGATGAGGTAACAACATTTAAACAAGGTCACAAGACTCATTTTTGCGTAATATAGGACCTTTAAATCATGAATTGTGAGCCGGAAAGGTAGTGCGAGTCTCTCCAAATGTTGCTGTGTCCACAGTTGGAGGTCCTCCTCTTGCACTGGGCACAGCGTCTGTACTCCACCAGCTTGTCCACCAGCAGCTGACCAGCCGACCTGAGGGTAAAAAAGTTACGTACTTGTTTAGAGCAGCAATCTCCAAACTTTTTTCTGCAAGGGCCGGTACCGAACATTTGATTTCTGTCAGGTACCGGTAGAAGGGGCCAAGGCCAGTAGCAACAACAGTGCAAAATGCATCCAATTCTTAACCCTAGTTTTAAAAAAATGTCTTATAGCTAAAGTTTGCTGTTTACCAGGTTAACTGACACTATATTTTTCTTTCTTTCTTTATCTTTATTTATACAGGGGAATCCAATGAGAGCACTTAGACTCTTTTTTATTTCATAAATAAAACAAATAAGTATATAAGTCCATATAAACCATTAAAAACCAGTCCAGGTGTGTGTATAAAAGTTTGCTTATTTCACAAATAAAACAAATAAGTCCATATAAACCATTAAAAAACAGTCCAGGTGTGTGTATAAAAGTTTGCTACCAGATTATTACTCATTTTTATAGTAAAACACAGATATATATTTATTAATAATATCTTTTCTGTTTGTCTGCTTAGTTCTCTTAGTTCAAATATCTCTATGGACTCGCTATGGGCCAAAACTATTACACACCACATTTATGTATAGTAAAACACAGATATATATTTATTAATAATATCTTTTCTGTTTGTCTGCTTAGTTCTCTTAGTTCAAATATCTCTATGGACTCGTTACGGACCAAAACTATTACACACCACATTTATGTTGACAAAATTATGTCTGATGTGTTTGAGTCCTGGACCTCAGAAAACGTCGCTCCTCTTCCTCTCGCTGTTGTTTCAGCTTCACACTTTGACTCCAGTCGTTTTCCAGAGATCTGCTCAAGTCCTGCCTCTTTTCAAAGCGATTCACACGATCTAGGATCAACCTAAAGAAATCAAAACAATTTATTAATCAACCTATATTCATTTTTATTGTTACTATTTTTTTTAAGTCTTTTACTGACTCAGTCCGATTTTGTTTGAGGATCTCTCGCTCCTTCTCCACTTGCGCTTGATGCTCTTGAAGTTTGTTGTGCTTCCTTTGAGTAGCAGTGCTGAAATTTGCCTGAGAAAGCTATAAATGCAGAAGAGAAAAATTGATTTAAACCTTTGTATTACATAAAGACAAGACGAATTCCCCTGATATGGCAGCTCTGCAAAGTACAGACAGTAAGCGGCAGTATCCCAGTTGAGTGTTTGTCCCCTGATCCAAAGGTTGGCAGTTAAAATCCCGCTTTCGACATAAACTTCATTGGTTGTGTGGTCAGATCCACTGACCCACAGGTTGGCGGTGTGATTCCAGCTCCCACTGATGAGTGCTGTCATCGTGTCCTTGGGAAAGACACTTAATGTTTTTTTATGTAAAGCGCTTTGAGTGCCTTGAAGGTGGGAAAGCGTTATATCAAAATCGACCACATTTACCGTTTTACCACAAGCACCAGGAAGCATCAAAGGATTCTGTTGGAGCCAGTCGTCTTTGCCTATTTTTGGTTATTTGTGTTTATTTTGGTCACAATTATTATTATTGTTCAGTTTATTTCTGCTCATTTAATTTAGTAAATAAAATGGTTAGAGGGGTTTTCTAATTTGCATATAAGGGTCAAGGTGGGTGGGTCTCGCAGGTGAAGGTGAAGAAGCTGGTGTATTATTATTCTGTTTTGTGTTATAGTTGTGTTGACCTTGAATGTAAAATGCCTTAAAAACTGTTATGTAACTATTAATTAATTATTAGTTTGTAATAATAATGTAATGGTGTACAGCCCACCTTTGACATTACCTCAGTGATCTTGTGATTAGTTTGGTTAGGGTTAGGGTTAGTTTTATTTAGTGGACAGAAAGGACAAATTGCCGCCACACATACTGGTATATACACTTGAAACCAGAAGTTTACATACACTATATAAAAAGACTCATATGCTTTTTTTTCTCACTGTCTGACATAAAATCAGACTAAACTTTTCCTGTTTTAAGTAAATTAGGATTACCAAAATTATTTCTATTTGCTAAATGCCAGAATAATGAGAGAAGGATTTTTTAGACAATTTTACTTTCAGAAGTTTACATACATTTCATTAGTATTTGGTACCATTGCCTTTAAATTGTATGACTTGGGTCAAACGTTTTGGATATCCTTCCACAAGCTTCTCACAATAGTTAGGAATTTTGTCCCATTCCACCTGACAGGAGAACTGGTGTAACTGGTGTAACTGAGCCAAGTTTGTAGGCTGCCTCGCTCGTACATGCCTTTTCAGGTCTGTCCATAAGATCAGGGCTTTGTGATGGCCACTCCAAAACTTTGTTATCCTTAAGCCACTTTGTAACCAGTTTGGCAGTATGCTTCGGGTCATTGTCCATTTGAAAGACCCATTTGCGGCCCAAGCTTTAACTTCATCATGATATCATCTATTTTGTGAAGTGCACCAGTCCCTCCTGCAGCAAAACAGCCCCACAACATGATGCTGCCACCTTCATATTTCACAGCTGGGATGGTGTTCTCAGGCTTGCAAGGTTCCCCGTAACAACGCCATTATGGCTAAATAGTTCAATTTTAGTTTCGTCAGACCACAAGACACGTGGTCTTTGTCCCTGTGCATTTGCAAACTGTAATCTGGCTCTTTTTATGTGTCATTTGGAGTAATGGCTTCTTCCTGCAGACTGGCCTTTCAGCCCATGTCGGTACAGTCCTCATTTCACTGTGGATAATGACACACTCTTACCAGCTTCAGCAGCATCTTCACAAGGTCTTTTGCTTTTGTTCTTGGGTTGATATGCACATTTTGGACCAAAGCACGTTCATCTCTGGGACACAGAACCCGTCTCCTTCCTGTGCAATATAATGGCTGGACATCCCCATGGTGTTTATACTTGTGTATAATTGTTTGAACAGATGAACGTGGCACCTTCAGGCATCTGGAAATTGCACCCAAGGATGAAAGAGATGTGCGCAAGTCCACAATTCTCTTCCTGTTATCCTGGCAGATTTCTTTTGACTTTTGATGTTACAAAAAGAAGAAGTGTGTTTCCGGTGGGCCTTCAAATACATCCGCAGGTGTGTCTCTAATTAACTCAAATGTTGTCAATAAACCTATCAGAAGCTTCCAAACACATGACGTCATCAACTGGGTTTTTTAAAATAGTTTAAAGTCACAGTAATCTTACTGTATGTAAAGTTCCAACTGTGAAGAAAGTAATGAAAAATTGTCTAAAAAAATCCTTCTCTCATTATTCTGGCATTTAGCAAATAGAAATAATTTTGGTGATCCTATTTGACCTAAAACAGGAAAAGTTGAGTCTGATTTCATGTCAGACAGTGAGAAAAAATAGCGTTTGTGTCTTTTTATATAGTGTATGTAAACTTCTGGTTTCAACTGTACACATAATAGTGATATTGCAAAGTAAAGCTGACCTTTTTAGCTTGTTTGCGGCTCTCGATGATAATGTCAGGATTTTCACAGCGTGTGAGGTGGAAATGGTCAGGCAGGGAAACAGGAAGTCCAGTTACCTTTTTGTCCACAACCTACAAAAGATGCCATGACATTGTTTCAAACAAAAACAACTTAAATGTCAACGATACAGGGCTGTTTATAGTATCAGGATGCATGGGTGGAACTGTATCTTTGAACTCCAGTGAACCTACTGAGTTATATTTAACAATATAAATGAAATACTCCGTTACACTAATCTACTCACGACATCAGGAGACATAAAAATAAGATTTGCTAAAAGTCAGGAGAGCCGCAGAGGAGTGAAAGATAAACATGGAGTATTTTTTATGGGATGAAGACAATGTTAAAAGTGATTTAATCAGAGAATGGTTCAAGTTCAGTGTTTTTGGAATAAAATTTGTCTTTCCAGATTTCATTTATTTAGAGAGAATACCAGACTCTTTTTTCATGAGTGCCCTTTTAAAATACAGAACACAAACAAAACAAATATCTACATTTAAAACATTAAATACAGGAGCAGGTGTGAGTACAAATGTTCATCACCAGATTATTCAAGTGCATTAGTGGAACCTGTATCCTGTTTTCCATGTCCTTGAAATGTATTCCATTTTTGGGAAGCAAAATAACCAACAGCTTTTTTTTCCCATTTCAGTTCTAGTGCCAGTTTTTAGACATCATGAGACTAAGGCCATGTTCGAACTTGGGGCTTGCTCCTTGGTTCTGTTCTACTTCTGGTTTAGTCCTGGTATAGTCCAGGTTCAGTTCTGGGTTTAGTCTGAGGTTAGTCCCAATCTTGATATCATACCTGTATGTTTTTGGCACGTACAGGGAGCCGATGGATAGTGAGTAAGACTAAAAAGACTGAAAGCTGAAAAAGATTAGTTATATTTTTAGGTATGAGTTACTGTACTGGGTAATTTTTTGATGCAAATAGTTTTGTGTCTCTTGACTCATTAATCCAAAAGTCCCTGTGACTATGTGGACTTTGGCATGCCCACTCCCAAAATTACAAACTTACAAGAAAGGAGAACTTTAACATTAGTTATCCAAAAGTCCCTGTGGCTATGTAGAGTTTGGCATGTCCACTTTCATGTCCACTCTCAAAATTATAAACTTACAAAAAAAGGAGAACTTTAACATTAGTTATTGTAAATATAGCCTGTGATTTAACATAGTGGAAATGCCTGTGCTCCGTAAAGGGTCAAATAGGATTGTTGTTGAAAACTCATTTACATTTACCACATTTCAAACCTCTAGGCCAGTAAAATAATACACATTTTGTTAGACTTTTCTAGACTAATTATCTGACTGAAGAGTAACCTATTTTGAGCACAACCTCAAATTGGGCACATTAGCAACAAAGTGGTAAAGCGTTAATGCCCAATCTCATCAGATCTCGGAAGTTAAGCAAAGCCAGGCCTGGTTAGTACTTGGATGGGAGCAAGACATTCACCCACCTTGCCTTGTAAATGTGCTGTTTATGTCTGAGCGTTGGTGGTGGTGGGAGGGGCAGATGGTGCAGATTACCAGCCTCGATTCTGTCAGTCTACCCCAGGGCAGCTGTGACTTCTATAGTAGCTCACCACCACTGAGTATGGAGTGAATGAATAATACAGTGTGATTTATGGCTGTATGTGGTTGACAGCTAATCTGATAATCTATTCACTTAAGAGTTTTTTTCCAAATTAATTTAACTTGATTGATTGATTTGGCAAAAAACATATTTAGGCTTCAAACAAACTTAACCCAAAAGCTACAAACAACCACAGTTTGGGTTACATTATGAATCATGCAAGTCTCATTGGGGAGCTTTTCTTTGGCTGGATTTTAACTCTACAAGTGAATGTTCTCTGCTGTGTGTACTTTTCTGTCAAAGAGTGTTGATAGTTTGGTCCGTAGCCCAGTTAGTTACTCTTAAACATTGGTGGTTGCTGTGGTTTCCTTGCCTGAAAATCCAAAGCCTTTCTGTAACACGCAGTGGTCTCTTTTTTCTGTTTGAGCTGATGAGCCTTGACTGAAGCCAATCTACAAAACATACATGCAAGATAAAGATAAACATATACACACAAATATATTTAAATATGAAATTAAACATGACATTTAATGCTTTCATAGTTTTCATAGTGTTTAATGCTATTTCCTCTAAACTCAAAGTTCTATTTATATAATTCCCTCCCTCTGTGATTATGCAAGACATTAAAAAGTCATATTTTTTTTATCCTTTACTTCAAAAAACGGCAGATAATATACAGGGTGTCCAAAAAGTTTCTTTACAATTTATTAAAAATTGCATTACAAAGGCAATTGATAAGATCTCTTAATCAGACTTGTTATATTGAATTCAGTGTTTTCCAAAGTTTTTGACCTCATTTAATCCACCTCTATATGGGCCTCATCAATGGCTGCAGTCGCATCTGTATCTTTTGCTGTCGTTCAGATATGTCCCGTATCTTTGTTTGATAAATGATGTCTTTAACATATCCCCACAGAAAAAAATCCAGAAGTGTGAAATCTGGTGAATTGGTTCATCCCTTCCAATCCAAACAAAATGTTTTTATAACCACCATAAAAAACTTTTATAACCACTGAGTACAATAGAACAAATCTAATTACGGGTAATACATCTCATCAATTGCCTTTGTAATAAAATTTTTAAATTTTTGGACACTCTGTAGATTTATTCTGATTCAGATGTTTGTACATTTCGTGTAGTCAAGCAGAAATGTTAATTTGTCTAGTGAAAATCACCTTAAATCCTAGTCAAAATGTAATATAATATAATCTAGATAACATCTTAATTTAAATGATTTAAACTTTTTGACAAATGTCTGTTTTTAAGTGTATGTACGTGTTAGTTTCATGCTGCTTATAGCTGTGGTGATATATGCTCTTCCATAAATACAACATTTGACTTATAAAATTCTCATGCAAATTAGTTTGTACTAGGGATGCACCGATACAGCTTTTTCAGTTCCGATACCGATATCGATACATTTACTTTAAGTATGTGCCAATATTCGATATTCACCGATACCAGTGTGGGAACAGAAAATGGCACTTATTTCTTTAAACTTATTAACTTATTACACAAGAGATCCAATTATGTTATGCAGCAGCTATTTATCCTTCAAACAACTATTGAACAGCTTCGTATGAATGAAAGTTCAAAGATTATGAGACGTTCTGGGCCAAAATCAGTCTGTAAATTGTCTTATTACATCCAATTAAAGGCCCAACCAGGATATTATCTGAACCGATATCATAGGACCGATACCTGATCCAGCATTTTTTTCAGTATTGGTGCAGATATTTGGTACCAGTATCGGTATCGGTGCATCGGTTTGTAGTCGTATTTCCACATTGGACTCACTCTTGCAGTAGCTTTGCCTGCTCCAAACATTCAGACTTCTCACGATGTACTTTTTCCTCTGCCTCATGTTGTTGCTTTTGTTCGATCTGGGTTTGTAGCTCGTTCATGTATTTGTGCTGTTTGAACCTCGGAGCTGGAGTCACGGGCCGAGACGGAAAGATGAAGGAGTTCTGTGCACACAAAGATTTGATTAAAACCAAGGTATATAACTGAGCTGTGTTCAAATTTACACCTCTACTTGTGTCACTATTAATAATATAACTAACAAAAGTTGGTTAAAGACTTTCTGGGACAATCACAACTGTACAAAAGGCAAAACAAAAATATTAAAAATTAGAAGCAACAATTTAAGATTATTCTAGAATACTGAAGACTAAAGCGGTTCAACTGAGGCTCAAAATAGCTGTTAACTTTAAAACTACCACGTGATGACATCATAAGGTGGAAGAGAGCATTTTGAGCTTCGGGGATGCAGACAGCCTAATAATGCAGGATTACTCAAACATGAATGAAACAAAACACAACTCCAGGCAAGTATTTGAGGAGGAACTTTAAAACTACCACTTGATGAAATCACAAGGTGGGACAGAGGATTTTGAGCTTTGGGGATTCAGACAGCCTAATAATGCAGGATTACTCAAATGTGTGAATGAAACGAAACACAACTCCGGGTATGTTTTTGATGAGGCAACAGCATTATAACTAAAAGCTCAAAAGTGTCAGTTTTGTGTAATATAGGAGCTTTAAAGCGGAGCATATGTGATTGATTGTACTCACAGGACACTGAGGAGATGATGTCCTTTCTCTCTTCGCCGACATACTCAGATTAAAAGATGCAACGCCTCTGGCATGTTCACGCTGCTCTGTAAGTTTAGCCTGTACCACAAATGCACATTTTAACACAAAAGAGTTTTCATAGTAAGACTCACAGTATCACCTTGGAGACATCGTGGTTGTTTTATTAGCCCATAAAACTTTTCTTC
The DNA here is from genome assembly GCA_000787095.1 of Periophthalmodon schlosseri. Taxonomy (NCBI): domain Eukaryota; kingdom Metazoa; phylum Chordata; class Actinopteri; order Gobiiformes; family Gobiidae; genus Periophthalmodon; species Periophthalmodon schlosseri. The sequence continues at coordinate 54,149 of KN484097.1, forward strand.
ATTTCAAAAACAACTCAGGCATTTTTACAAGCTGTAATTTAATGTTGTATTATTGTACTGTTGAAAGAAGAATCAGGCAGGATTACAGTTCTGGCATCTAAAGTCGGAAACGCCCTTTAAACTTTATAACCTTTCAATATTTTTTTTTTTTACTTTTCATTGGCACAGTACGGTGTTTGACATGATGGCAGCTGCTTCTGTCACTGGGAAGATTTTCTACTCAAGACCACATCATTATATCATATTACTTGAACGAAGCAGAGCAGTTTTATGGGGTCAAAAACAGAAAGGAAATTATAGGCCAACTACAAATTTAACTAAAGATTAAGAATACACTGACATTTATTAAGTCTTCAGTTCATGTTCAAGTTCAAGTCTCGTATGTCTACTACATATATATATATAGTAATTTCAGACGCCAATATGTGAAGCCAATATGTGAAACCAATAGTATTTTGTCCATGTACAAAATACAAAGGGGCAAAAAAGTATTTAGTCAGCCACCAATTGTGCAAGTTCTCCCACTTAAAAAGATGAGAGAGACCTGTAATTTTCATCATAGCTTCACTTCAACTATGAGACAGAATGGAGGGAAAGAATCCAGGAAATCACATTGTAGGATTTTAAATGGATTAACTGGTAAATTCCTTGATGAAATAAGTATTCGGTCACCTACAAACAAGCAAGATTTGCGGCTCTCACAGACCTGTAACTTCTTCTTTAAGAGGCTCCTCTGTCGTCCCTCGTTACCTGTATTAATGGCACCTGTTTGAACTCGTTATCAGTATAAAAGAATTCACCAAGCGTTGGATTGTTCACCCACTAATAGGGAACGTGAGCTGGGATTCGTGAGACAGGTTAATTTTATCCTACTGATGATGTGTTCTTGCAAGAGTAATCCTGCCTGTAATTTTCATCTATGATGAAAATTACAGGCCTCTCTCATCTTTTTAAGTGGAGAACTTGCACAATTGGTGGCCGACTAAATACTTTTTTGCCCCACTGTATATATTCATTTTCGCAGAGCTAGTAGTGGTAAATGGTAATGTTTTTTTTTATTTTAGCGCTTTTCCACCTTCAAGGAACCACTCACCCATTCACACGCCAATGTATGGACTGGGGGCAAGGTGGGTTGAGTGTCTTGCCCAAGGACACAACAACAGCATTAATCTGTGGGAGCTGGAATCGCATTGTCAGCCTGTGCGTCAGTGGATCCGACCGCTCAGTCAGTGATATTTAGGTCGAGAGCGGGATTCAAACCGCCAACCTTCGGATCAGTGGACAAACACTCCAAACACCAACTGAGTTACTGTTGTGGTTAATCCAGTAACAGCTGCTGTAACGGTATAGCCTAGTCCTAATCATAAAACTGGGAAAATGCATATGTATATCAATAGATTTTAAGATTTTACTTAAAACTTACTTACCTCACTTAAAAACAAGTCAAAAAAACAAGTGGAAAAATGTTACATAAGACATTATTACTGAGTAAGGATTCTGAACATGCTGTGTGCAGTATTAGACAATTATGATAACAGGTAGATTTCACTATTATAATACATAGACCCATTCACCTGCTCTCTTTCATAGAAGAGTCTGTCCTGGTGCAGTGCCCTGAGCAGCAGCACCTGTTCCTGGCCCCTCTCCTCCGCCTCCTGCTGTTCTCTCAGAGACACTGGGACGTTCCTATGGGCTCGCTGCATGCACAGGTAACACAGCTCCTGATCAGACGTAGAGCACACATCAGAGGTGGGACTAAACCAGGACTTAAACAGCACCAAACCAAGTAAAAAAAAAAAAGAACTAGACTCAAAACATCTCATTCCTAATGTCTGTGTAATCCCTCAGTCGTCCAGGTAGGAGCCATAGCAAAAGAAAATTCAGTTCTGTCAACTGGACAAAAGTCTTTTGGATCCACAAGAATGAGGTGAGAGTTTGACATCATTTTAGTTAGTGTGATTTACTTTCCCAATGGAATTAATGTGGTTTATTTTGTACTCACAATTATTTTAATTTCTAGTTTTGCTGTTATTGTAGCACTGCTTTTTCGAACTATGGTCTAAACCCCTTTTTATCCAATCCAAATGTAACCACAAGATAATTTTTTACATGTGTGCACAACTGTGTGACAATTTTAGCACAATATTTCATCCCTTGCTGTTTGGGGATACTTTTGTTGAGTAAATCTAATTTCATTTGTTTTTAGTGGCAAATTGCTTTGTCACCTGTCCAGCTCGGGTGTGTCCAGAGCAGCTCACGCGAGGGGCCGACATTTTGGGAAGAGTCTCTGCTGCTGAAGCGAGTGGCCTGTGATTTGAACAGTACAACTTCACAAAATTTAATATTAGCTGTTTTGTTATCTGTTTTCAGTTTTCCCCTTCATAATCACTGTAATTTGTTGTGTCCTATCCTACTTTTATATGCGAATCTAACATGTTGTATTTTGTATGTACCTGTATTATCATGATTATCAAAACTTATCTACAACATGGTGCAAACTCCCTTGATATTCTATTTATGCTCAGTGCAGTGCTGTGTGCTCAGCTCTGCTCCTGTCTCAAGAGTTGAATGATGTTGACAGATGTGGAATCTGGCTCAGTGAAACTTGTGCATCATTGATGGAGGTGCCCAGGGCCCGAGGGCAGAGACAATAGGAGACCCCCTCAGAGACTGGAGCCGTTAGCTGCAAACTGACCCTGTGCACCAGCGTGTGTGTGCGAGGGCACTGCACAACCAAGGCATTCATTCAGATTATAGCTTACGTTCAGTTGTTTTGAACTGTTAACATCTGATAATTTAATAATAAGATAATTTTACTAGTTTCTCCAGACTAGTAATGTATTTATAGCTTTCATATTCCAAATTCAGCTTGAATGAAGAATCATACAGTGATTTTGATACCAGTGAAATAATCCAAGTCCAATGAGCAAATTTACTACAAACAACAACAAAACCACTGTTATAGGGAAGTACTTGTGGCATAGTGGCTGAGCACCTAGGACTCTCACCTTACATGAAAAGGTTTTGGGTTAGACTCCCGGAGTCTTTCTGTGCTGAGGTTCTCCATGTGTCTGGTGGATGTTCCTCTGTGCAAACAGGTTTGCCTCATAAACTAAATCCTCCAGCTAAGCTAGTCCTGACCAAGTCTAGCTCAAGATCATGGAGATGGGTCCCCGGGCACCCAGTGCTCCTGACAGGTTGCCCTACCAGCACTGAAAGGTCAAATGCAGAGGGCAAATTTCCCTATGGGAACAATAAAGTTCTTTAACCTCTACTACTCACATCATAAACTGATGTTCTGCACTCAATCACAAATAGAGGGACTGTATAAAATTATTGCTGCAGTGTGCGTTCGCGTGTGATACTTGTGTCTCTCCACAGGACGTGTTGGGTCCACTTCTCTGGTCTTGGCAGGCTGTGGAGTCCAGTGGGATTTCTCTTCTAACTGTTGAGAAATATCTGTGAAGAAATAGTGTTTTTCTAATATTATTATTCATTGTATTGGGACTTTTTTTGTGATGTATTGGTGATGTGTTTGGCAAATTGGGTGTAAAATGTTACACCCAGTTTCCAAGATGATTTTCCAGATGTTGAACTTGATGGAACATTTGTCAAACTGTCTTTTTGCCCATTATCTTTATCAACAGTGCACAAAAATGTATGTATCTGGCAATGTACTGTAACTATATCTATGAAAATGATATACACAGCTCAATAATGTATCAAAACTCCATGAACTGGTCAATTATTATCTTTGAAAAGGTCAAACCTTGGACAGTGCTCACTTAGTCACAATGATGGTATTTCTAGAGACATACATCATCAACCATTTAATCCCAGTCACCATGGTTACAAGTCACTACTATGGTTTTGAATTATGGAAAAATTCACAAATTGTTCCAGAAATTCTAATTTAATTCAGATAACAGCAGGAGACAAGATTCCTGAATCAATGTTATGGTATTTTCATCAAATCAACAATTAGGGCTGGGTGATATGTGGAAAAAAGTGTGATTAAAATGCATTAAACAAAATATGATCAAAATATATAGCAGATACATTTTTAGCACCATATTTCTCCAGTTGATTAGCCCTGGTTGATTCTGAGTGAGTGACAGTTGAATTTAACACACAGTAAATTCTGAATAAAGCTGTACTGTACTGTAATTTTGCCTGCCCCCATCTCAGATAATAATGCAGTGACGTCCTCTGAAATGCTTCCCTTACTTCACCTGCTTCATCTTTTTGCTCAGGTTGTCTGTCGTTGTCTGATCGTTGGTCGTCCGGCTCTGGGGAGTGAACTGTGGGTCGAGTGGTGAAGTTCACAGTCTGTGTTTTTTGAAACTTAGATCCAGCAGAGGTTAGAGACGCACTGCTCCCTGGCCTCTAGAAGGACAAAAACGTATTTGATGTAGGCTTAGATTATTAATACACTATATAACCTCACATGGATCCGCATTTAGACTGGGGTAGACTGGCAGGAGTGACGCTGCCAATCTGCACCATCCTTCAACACTCCCACACACCACATTCAAAATAAGCAATGTGGGTGAAGTGTCTTGCCTAAGGACACAACGGCAGAACTTCTGTCTGCCATTGTCCAAGCTGGAATCAATTGTCTCACCTTTGGGTCGTTGGACGAGTGCTCGAACCACTGCCAAGTAACACATTTGTTAATTGAATTTAAATAGACTTTTGGCTTGGAGCTATTTTGACCAATGAGTCCAGCACTGTACCATACTTAAAAATGTTTACATACCTTAATACTTACTTTTTTGAAAGCTAAGAGAAGGCTGCCAGTTCCGTCCATAGCATTTATGAATTCTTTACTGAACTTCATTTGTACCTGTAGATCAAATGTCAATACGCTGCACTATAGCGTCTTCTGTCTATATAAACATACAGAGGTTGGTTGGTACCTTGTTGTTCTTAAAGGAGAGGACTCCGATTCCCCTGAACGGTAACAGGACGTTTTGTTGCGACGCCAAAGTCCTGACGAGGAGCAGGAGGGTTTCTCTGATACAGCCCTCCACGCGGTCCCGACTGAACGGGGTCTCTTTGGACACAGCCGTGAAGTTTAGAGGCACTACAGGTAGATAGGTAGCTGCCCAAAAAACACATGGATATCGGTCAGTCAATCTTTTTATTGGAAGCACTTATTTCTATTCGCGCTTGATGTGTATTATAAGCTCCCATGACAAGTTAAAGTAAAAAAAAGTTCTTATCCAACAGAAATCTTTTAGCCTAATAAATAATATAAGCTAAAATATGATGTTATCTGTTATTCCTCCAACTTTATCAAAACAATTATGCCTTTCCCATATTGTGTTGCATGTAAATGTGTTCCATCTCTCACCAGCAGCCAACGGTCTGACTTGTTTTAAACCCAGTGAATGGACCAGCTTCCCAGACAAAATGAAGATGGGTCTTTGGATGGTGGTGGTGGTCTTGAGTCCGAGGTCGAGCTTCAGCTGAGAAAAGGTGAAGGTCCCCAGTCCAGCCACATGGACGCCCTGAAATGTATAAGCAAGTATAGGGCTTTAATATTCTGCCGCTGATTTTTGATTTTAAGGTTATCCATTGGTACATAGTTTTGAAATAATAAAAAAATATATACTAAATTCAATTATTTTGCAGGTCATACCTTTAATAATGTCATCTGACTTTCAATGTAAGCAGAAACATCAGCCCAGATATTTTCAATGTCTGAAAAATACAGATTCAGGTCAAACTCTCCTAAGCAACTTTCATCAGTTTTCAGATGTTACGCTAATTCCATTTTAAGTTAAGCCCTGTCATGGAGATCCAAAAAGAGGCATTCAGCCCAGTCCCAATGAGACCTTAGGACACCAAACATGGGTATAAAAAAATAAACAATAAACAGAACTGTTTGTGACGCACCGTTTGCAGAGAGCTGAGAGAGCGTAGGTAAAGTGCGCGTGTCTGCTTCTGTCGCCAGCCGTAGTATATCAGTCATTTTGTTGCACTGGTTTCGGCAGAGCGGTAAATCCGTTCTATGGACCTCGGTGGACGCGGTGCCGTTGCCCCGGGTGATCCTGCACCCCTGCCGTGAGAGCGAGCAGACGGCCGCGCTGCTACGTGCGTGCGGATCTTACGTACGTATGCAAAGAGACTCCAGACACCATTAAACAATTATATGAATCAGGATGACTGTGATACAGACATTCACATACTTGCCCAGACATTTCACTGTTTAGTTGCTCACGGTCTGCCTGTTTGTTTCTGTACGACGGAGTATAATGGTAATGATAATGAATAATGATAATGGTCACTTTAAAAAAAATATTATGCTGGCGCTACGAGAATAAAGTCGTTACATTTCGACATTAAAGTCGTAATTTAATGAATAAAGTCATCATTTTACGAGAATAAAGTCATAATTTTACGAGAATAAAGTTGTAGCCAAAAAAAGTCGACATTTAATAATTTAGAGCTCGATGCCGAATCAAAATGAGCGTGAAAGACTGGCGCTTAGATGAGTGAAAATCTTACATAATGCCCATTAAGGATATCAAACTGTGAAATACTGACATTTTACACGTCCCATAAGTTTGTAATTTATTAGACAGATCTGCACCGGAGTTTAGCTGCTGAATGATGCTACATTTTCTAATGGTGGGGTGACTGGACTATTTCTTGGAAAAAGCCTGCATAGCGTGACGCTGCCCGGGGCTCACTGGGCAGGACAGGTGGAGTCTCAGCGCATACCCATAGTCCGCTCTGCTTAGCTTCGCTTCTCTACTATTCTAAACATGGCTACTTTGCACACAATCACCAAAGATGTGCTCATTGTAGATAACTTCAGCCCCTCATTATGGGTTTGTGGAGCAGTGCGCACTGGGCAGCCCTGGTTTTACGCACTGATTATAATGTAGCCTAATCTCTATTGTCACTGCGCTGTCCTGTTTCTGTCTCCAGATGGTCACAGTTTAGTCCAATACACAGAACTGAAGCTGGCTTCAACCTTGATCCGGAATTCTTTATGCGGAATCGACACCGCATACTGTCCTCGCTGTTCTCCAGTACCGGGTCTGGAGCACTGCGTCCATCCTGTGTCCGTGGATGTTCCAGGTACACTGCGTAAATATGAGCTGCCACTGCCTGACCTCACAAGTCCTTAAGTCCGCAAACAAGTGTAAACATGTAGAAAGCTCAAAGTCAAGGGAATAGATTTGGTGAAATTCGGGCAAAGACTCCTACACCTGTCGGTGTCGTGCCCAGGAGCTTCCCGCATAGGAGTCATTTCTGAGGAAAATGATTCAGCAGTTACTGTTTAAAAGGCCAGCAATATAAAGTTCTACATCTATCTAATTTAACTCAAATAGGGGCCATTCTTTTGCACTCTGGTCTTGGTGGCGAATGGCTCTTGCCCCTAAATGTGGATAAAATTACTTCTTTACGTTACGTTTAATGTCAAAATGTTACGATTTTATTCTCGTAGCGCCCGCATATGTATTTTTAAGTGACCCTTACACTCCGTCGTACAGTTCTGAATTTAATCGGCAATAAAATCTTTCAGTGTATTTTGGCACCAGCTCTGGCTCCAGTACTTACCTGGACTGGGGTAGAGCCTGGACTAGAATAATATAAACAGTGACTCAGCAGAGTAGATTTCACTTTCGGTTTAGAACATAGTTTGTCTATGTTTAGCTGAGATGAGGAACATGTTAGGACCTATAAAAGCAGCTCTGTTCTGCCTGCGTTTTGAGCATTGAACATGATCGACATGCGGAGTTTACTCCGTGTCTCTTTGCTGATATCCCTCTCTCTGCTCACAGGTACATGGCGTAG
>KN484098.1:0-13715 GCA_000787095.1 Periophthalmodon schlosseri
CACTCCCATCATGCACCTGGGACAAGTACACCTCCACATCCGCCCCCGACATAACACACCTGAGCAGAAAGGGAAGGGCTTAGTGTTTAGTCCCACAACCTGAGTAGAGAGATGCTTATCACAGAGGGGGAGGGGCTTAACACATCTGTTAGCTAGTTTAAAGAAGACATACTGTGCTTGTGTCTGCCATATACTTATAATCTGCAACACCCATGGATCATTATGTTATAATTTGAACATTTTAAATCACAATATTGATCTAAAAATAACTTAATAAAAGAAACAATTCCGCTGATTTCCACCTTCCCCTTTATGGTACGTCACAATAAACTTAATCAGAAAAATGCGCCACATGCTGTCGGCCCCTCCTATGGGTAGAGGGGTTTTTTTTTTCATTTGTGCCAAAATGACTATGTAACGCTACCAAATCCTACATAAATCACTGATTAAGAAAATAAAATTTGAGAACAAGGTACCTACATCACAGTGGGCGTATACCGGTGGCTGTGAAAATGGGTGTGAATGAAGATTATTTAAACGTGCATCACTCTAAATACAACTTCAGAGGGTCAATGAGAAGGGAAAACTTTTATAATAAGGTTTAAAGTTGACTTTGCACAATATGTCCCCTTTAAACTACTGTCATATTCTATGCTCTGGTGTTGTTGTAAGTGTTTTGAAATGAGCTGAAGCTGACAGCAGTTCAGAGGAGAGAGGAGCAAAGGGCAGAGAGGTCACAAACAACCAAACCTCAGCAATTCAACAGAGCAGTCACATTCCACAACACAATTTGGTTTATCACGCGTCCCAATCCAGTTCCGGTCCAGTCCTCAACCTGGTCTTTGCTCTGAGGCTACAACTATAGACTATACAGAGACATAGCTAGCCCGCTAGCCACCGTGTTCCAAATAGGAAGTGAGAATGGGCATGAAGTGGTTCCTTCGAGCTCTGGTTGCAATTGACTTCTATTGAAAAACTGTTGCCCCTCTCTCTGTAACTGCTGCTGTCATCATTCTGACCTTAAAATGTTTATAATAACCCACTCTACACGATTTATTTCGTAATTTTGTCCCTAAATTTAGATATGAACATTAATAATCGACAAATCAGATGCCTGCTTCCCCGAGGTTGTTCCCGTCAGCTTTAGCAACAGGTTTGATTGTCAGCCTCGTTGCTAAGCATCCTCCCCCTGCTAACCAGCAGTGCAGGCGGGAAGGGGCATGTACCTTCAACAGCCTCGCTCCTGATTGGCTCTTTGGTTTTGCGCTTGGACTTCCAAATATGGTCCCTGGTTGCAGATTAGCCACTATAACTGCTAGCCTCGCTAAGCTTGGGTGACGTCACACTCCTTTACTCCACTTCTATTATTATTACGTCTATTACCGTCTATGGCTGCAACTAACTATTACTATTATTTACGATATGAACTAGTCTACTGATTAATGCCAATATAAAAGTTACCATCATAAATAAATCACCATTACATCACACACACATCTCTCACAGTGTTAGAGCCATACGCCGTACACTCACCTCTGATTGGCCACGGGCATGTCAGAGGGGGCTGTCCGAGCCAATCAGAGGACAGTGCCCCTAGTGTCCAGTGGATGCAACTAGAGTCCGATTGTCGTCAATCACCTGGATGACAACACAGCGGCTATTAAAAACAACATACAACCATCACACAAGACATCCAAATTAAACAATTAAATGAGAATGTAACAGAAATATTTAGCCCAAATACAGCAGTGGTTTAGGTCTGGGAGCTTAGAAAAGTCAAGATTATAAACTTGGATCTTAATAACTATTTTTTTAATTAAATTTTTCATTTCAGTATTTTAAAGGGCTTATATTACTCTATTTTATTTTATGTTATAATGTTGTTTCCTCATCACAAACAGACCTGGAGTTGTGTTTTGTTTCATTCACACATGTTTTAGTAATTTATTTGTCTGTCTACATTGCTAAAGATCAAAATGCCCTGTTACACCTTGTGATGTCATGTGGTAATACAGGAAGTGCTCCACTGTGTTTTTAAACTCCATACACCTTAACTAGAATCATTTGGATGATTTCAGCCCTGAATATTCCAATTTCTTCAAAACAAAAAGGTAAAAGGTATCTTGAAAACTACCGCTTCATGACATCACAAGGTGTAACAGGGCATTTTGATCTTTAGCAATGTAGACAGACAAATAAATTACTAAAACATGTGTGAATGAAACAAAACACAACTACAGGTACGTTTGTAATAAGGTAACAACATTATAACTTAAAGCTCACCAGAGTAAATTTTGTGTAATATTGGACCTTTAAGTTCAGCTATATTTTCTGAATCAAGTTCAGTAATATGATAGTAAAACATATGGACTTTTTCCTCTAAATGTCGGAGAAGAGTGGGCATTTTGTAGACAGAAAAAAGGCCTTTAAAAGGGGCATTAAGTAGATGGAGGGTTCAAAACCTTTTCTCCACGGAGATGTTGTTTTGCCGTAAATGTCCCATAAAATGGCATTTGCAATCTCCATGGAGACAAGTAGGTGTCCATGAAGTCTTTTTGCCAATAAATGTACATACACACCATACTTGTCAAAAGCATCAAAAATCAGATACTAATCAATACTAAAACTTGTATTGAAACTGGATACTAATTTAAGCAAGTATTGGCACTAAAAAAAATAATAAAATAAAATAAATAAATCCCATAACTGGATAAAATTGGACATTTCCTCAACAGTTTCATCTTGAACTAGTGTAAGACCACATGGTATAATGAACTAATACCATTTTGTGTTGAAAATTACAATATTGGCTAAAAAAGAGCCTTTAAATGTATCATTTGGGTATCAAAATTGGTATCGAGTCTATTTTTTAGTATCGAAATAGAGTTTGAACTGTGGAACACTCCAGGCAAAGTAAAAGAAAAATTCAAACTAGACAAGAACTCAAATTCAAACTAGACAAGAACTATTCAACTAGACAAGAACTATTCAACTAGACAAGAAGTTGTTTGTTCAGTTGACAGATATGACTTTTTTTTTTTTTTTTTTACTATGGATCATACCTGGACAACTCAGGGATTACACAGACACGCCAGGCAAAGCAATAACATTTTCATGAGACAAGCAGGTGACAGACCCTCTACCAGAAAAGTTAAATGGTGCATCTTTAACATGACCAAATTCCCTGTTTAAATTTCCATAGCAACTACGCTAGATTCTGCCTGGTTTATGAGACAGAAATGAAAACAAAATAAGCCAGCCTAAGGCATGTAAACCTGGTTTAAATGAGACGTACCTTTTGGGGCCAGGGCCAGCGACGTCAGGCTTCTGCAGCGGAGCTGTGAGGGGCCGCTCGCATTTCCAAAGTTTGTGTTTCCCTGCTTCTGGCAAAACACAAATTAAACCATGGTAAGAATTGTGCTGAGAAACTAGCTAAGTAAATGTGTGTTACTAATAAGAGAATTTAATCTAGTGGTGCAGTGAGCAAGCATAGATGGGGTTGTCAAAAGTATTGAAAATCAGAACCAAGGCTAATATCAAAACTAGATACTCATTTGAGCAGGTATTTATACTAAAAACATCACATTCACAGGACAGAAATGAACCTTTCCTGAATAGCTTTAGAATGATCTTGAGCTGTATCAGAACAAGTATAAGACACATAGACTAGTATACGCCCATGGACCACTATGGAACCTACCTGGACCACTGAGGGATTACACAGATATAAGGCCACATGGGAATATAAAAGAAAGTACTACAATTTAATATTGAAAATCACATTTGATTGTCTAAGTAAAAGTGTTTTTATTATCATCATGGTATTGGTATCAGAACCGGTATTATGTATCTAAATTTTAGTATCATGACAACACTAGCATAGACCCACTAGCCAACTGCATTAATTGGAAGTGACAACGTCAATTTAAAATGCTAAATACATTATTGCAAAATAAATACAGATCTTCTGATGAATTCGCTGTATAGCAGCGTCTAGAACAGTCAATGTTGTATTTCACTGTGTGCAAAACGCAGTGTCTCCAAAAGTCCACAAATAAGTCTCTCGACAAGACAAAAATAAAGTATGATTTTCATCTTCTCCTCGTTTTAATCCAAAAACAATAATACTCTAAAGCATCTAAAACCAAGACCAGCCTGCAGAGTAGCATAACATTGGGTCTGAGAATGCAAAGCTAATGCCAAATAGCTTAAATTGTCTCATACAAGTTTTAACTGTTTAAATTGTATAATAACCTGTCGTAATAATACAGTCACGGCTTCATTTTACTTATGCACATTTATTTAGTGTTTATTATGTACAAAAATCACATTAAACGAGGAACAACTATCACATTCTCGCCACAAACAACGCTCCGTTTACATCACAGTAAACAGAGACGCAGCAACAGGAGAACAACACTAGCCACTAATGCTTTATTTTATAACAGATTTGGGTGATTTTTTTAATCTAATGATTAAAATGTGAGACAGGTTGTAAAAATAGCCGTCAGTGAGCATGTTATTTGCTAGAGGGGGTGTTGTGAGCCTCGTAAATCCGACTTTGCTCGCCCGGGGAAGAAGCTTTAGCGTTAGCCACTCAGGAGTCGTCTCACCTCGGCTAGCCCTGTCCGCCCAGGCCGCTCTGGCTCCTTCAGACATCCAGGTAGAGCCGCCTGTGAGTCCCGGGTCACGAAAGCGTCCAGGCGGGGAGTAGGGTCATGTTTGAGCTGCAGACACACGGAGGAGACCGGGCCGATGGATTACGCGGACCCAGAGCTCAACGCAGGCTCCACAGACGCCATTTTCTGCAGCTGCGTCACATCCGGTTTGGACGGAAGTGAAGGGACAAACCTTTTTTCGTTTACTAAAATAAATAAATAAAAAAAATAAAAATAAATAGTCAAAATCTCCAATTAGGGGTTTGTTTGTTTTTTTTACACATAGTATTACCATTAAATATTGTTTTTGCCGTGCAACCGATGTGTGAAACTTCAAGATCAATAAAATAAAAATTATACATTAAACACATTGACTTATTATGATGTTATAGTTTCCGAAATATTGGAAAGGTAGAGACAGGTAGAGAATAAAGTTAACGTTTTTTTTTATACCTGCACATATATCCATGGACGTTGACAGACTTTTTGGGGCCAAGGGAAAGATTACATTAAAAAAACATAATAAACACAATGAATTGTAGACTTTTATTGAAGGACATTAAAGCTCCTTTGTGCAATGAAGGACAGGGCTGTACCAGTTTATTATTATTTTTTACCAAGCTGTAAAATGCAGCTCATTTCAGAAATAGCTGGTGCAGAGGTATAGTGTAGCATCATTGGCAAACATTACAATAATGGCCTTTATAGCTACCAATGGGGAATTATGTAAGAATATAGATAATAGAATTGGGCTTCCCTGGGGCAGTCCACATGATGTCATAGCAGTATTTGATAAACTTCTATTAAAGAGTACTTTTGTGTCCTGTTAGAAAGGTCCATGTAAGGGTCTATGAGCAGAAACGGACTTGAGCTAATAGCTAGTCAGCACTGGGAGCAGATTGACTGGTCTACAGTTGAAACCAGCGAAAGGCTGATACTAAATTAGTATCAGTTAATCAGTAAGTCTGATGCAGTGTACATCCCTGGTAAAATGTAGGGACTAGGAGTTGGTTACGATCTGCTCTCCTCCCTCTCTCCATCTCTTCTCTTAGACGATGCCTCGTCTCTCCATATTTTGAAGGGGCAGTGCTTTGCTCTTCTGTTCCTGTGACAGTTACTTCTTGGAGGTCTCCAGCTCTGTTTGTCTGTTTTGTTTGTTTGTTTGTTTGTTTGTTTGTTTGTTTGTTTGTTTGTTTGTTTGTTTTGAACAAGCAGCAAAATTGACATTTGCAATTCCATGTATGTGTTAAGACTGCATGTGTGATTTTCAAAATACAACTGCACAAAAATGCACGTTTGAATTTAAAATTTAAATTGAATAGATACAAAAACTCCATACAATCCCATGTAGTGTACTCCCCAATCCACACGGTGTCGTAAGTGCATAATGTTGCTTCTTGTTCACTTTCCAAACAGAAGCGATGTCCTACACTAAACTGGTAACATTTTATGCCTTTTCAGACCAATTTCTGATCATTTCAATCAATAAACAGCGCAGAAATGTTCTATTAAAAACGAGCGTTTACACAGAACCATGTAGCTTACTGTCCTTTCACGACACTTGTATAAAATGCTCAAAAATCCACAAAAGCTAATGTTAGCCAGATGTTAGCTGCGGCATTAGCACCGTTGGGCTCACTTTTTTTTTTACATTTTTAACAGCTACAGCAACATTCAACCTCTCATACGCTTTTATCCCGTGCTTATAAATAACTATCTATTTTAATAACGTTATGTTATTAATATGTATCCGGTGTATTCTCCGTAAACCGTGTATTCTGTGGTCTGGCGGTGGCTGTGGTTCCGCCGGTGTGCTGCAGGTGTCGATGTCCGCCGGAGGTCCGGGGCTCCTGGGGCTCCTGGGTTTGAGGAGCAGCCCGGTGCTGGCGGCCTCAGACGGGAAGAAGAAGCCCTCTCCCCCGGTCATGAGTCTGGAGGAGGCAAGTTCCCACAGGGTCCGAATAAATTGAAGTAAAGCTGGATCTGATAGCATTATAATCTACTAGTCAAGTGCACTCTTTGGACACTTTTTCAATGAATACATGACTTTATACCATGAGGTGGAGTAGCCAAAACTGAACTCAAGTTAAGAGTAACGTTACTTCAAAAATAATTTTACTCAAGTAGAAGTACAAAGTAGTGGAAAGAAATTACTCAAGTAAGAGTAAAAAAGTATTTGGGAAAAGTACTACTCAAGTAAGAGTAACTTTAAGTAACTGTCAGGATGTAACATTTATTTACATTTTATTTATTTATTTATAATTTAAAGTTAATGTGAAGGACAAAACTTTAAATAATGCACAAAATCTGGTATTTTCAAAAGATACACAAAAAAATTGGGACAAACTAAATCATATCTGAAGGAGCTGCAAGAAACACAAATGTTCAAATCATTTCATATAGTCAACATAAAGCTTTTGTCACTTACTCACAGTGGGAAGAGGAACCACAGCTTACTGCAGAGTGCCGTTACACTGTACAGTACATTACTCAAGTAGGAGTAAACCTGTACTGCTAGAAAAGTACTCTGAGAAGTACAATTTCAGTTGTTCAAGTAATTGTAACTATCCACCTCTGTGTATCACAGAAATTTTTCCTATTTTTAGTAAAGAAAAATGGAATAAGAAAAAATTTGTATTGCAAACATGTATTAACATGCCAAGTCAAGAACACTGTTAAATGCACACACTCCACTAAAATTTCAAACCTGATTTTGATACTAAGAAAGAGACTCGATACTCAATAATGATTCTGATACCACAATGATAATTAAAAAACTCTTTCTTCAGACTATAGAATGTGATTTTCAACATTAAATGTTTGTACTTTGCTTTCTATTCCCATGTGGCCTTATATCTGTGTAATCCCTCAGTGTCCAGGTTCCATAGTGGTCCATGGGCGTATACTAGTCTATGTGTCTTATACTTGTGAAAGATACAGCTCAAGGTCATTCTAAAGATATTCAGGAAAGGTTCATTTCTGTCCTGTGAAAGGGACTTTTTTAATATCAATACCTGCTCAGATGAGTATCTAGTTTCAGTACTAGTATCGAGTAGTATTTGATTTTTGATACTTTTACAACTCTATTAGTTGATATATTCTTTGTTTTGGTCCCATTTTGCAGTTGCCGTCTCTGTACACTTGCCCTGAAGAGGTCCAATGCCCAGAGCCTGAGTCCAACGCAATTGAGGAGAAAGTGTCTTTGCTCAGAAACTGGATGGAGCCGTACTCCAACCAGTGCCAAGTGAGAAACCAGTACTGAACACTCTTTTATCATGATTGTATTTTAAATCAGACCTATTCTGCAAAATTGACTTTTTAGAGCTTTTAACCATGTTATAGTTGTTTCTCACCTTTTATTTTGCATGTTTGAGCAATCTGTAATGTTATTTTCGAGGCGTTACTTTGTCGATTACCGGTTTCACCACCACCGGTACACGCCCACTGCTCTACTTTATCCAATTTTATTTTCTTAATCGGTGATACTCATAGGATTCGGCAGCGTTGCGTAGTAATTTTGGTTCAAATGAAAAAAAAAAATCTGCTGCTCGCTAGCGTGATATCCATAGGAGGGGCCGACAGTATGCGGCGCTTTGTTGTGATGACGTTTACGGCGAAAAATCTGCGCTCGCTAGCGTGATATCCATAGGAGGGGCCGACAGTATGCGGCGCTTTGTTGTGATGACGTTTACGGCGACATCAGCTCCCATTGGGCACCTCAGTTTTTATAACGCCGAAATCAGTGGCCTTGTTTCTTTTATCAAGTCATTTCAGATGAATATTGTGATTTAAAATGTGCAAATTATAACATAATGATCCATGGGTCTCATAGATTATAACTATATAGCACAATAGGTCTTCTTTAAACAAGACCTATTGTACACAATAGGTCTGCTTTAAATTATTATTTAGTCCCTGTGAAAAGTGAAGACTTGAGTTTTATCCAACAATTTTTATCAAATGCATTTTTGTATTTGATTTGAGCAATAATTATCACTGCTATTAATTCAGTTCAGGATCCAAAATTATATATTATGTAAAACGGACTCTTGTGAGCTTTTAGCCATGTTATAATATTGTTACCTCCTCAAAACATATCTGGAGTTGTGTTTTGTTTCATTCACACATGTTTGAGTAACCCTGCATTATTATTCTGCTCAAAATCCTCTGTTCCACCTTGTGATGTCATGAAGCGGTAGTTTTTAAGTTAACAGTTACATTTTACCTTTTGTTCAGTAGCAATGGGCAAGTCCAGGGCTGAAATTATCCAAATGATTCTAGTGAAGGTGTGTGGAGTTTAAAGACACAGTGGAGCACTTCCTGTATTACAACATGACATCACAAGGAGTGTTTTTGTTTTGAAAGAATTACTCAGCCTAAATATGGAGGTTTGTGTGTTAAACATGTGTGAATGAAACAAATAACAACTCCAGGTCTGTTTGTGATGAGGAAACAACATTAGAATGTAGATCAGAAAATAGTGTAAACCAAATAAAAAATATTGTTTATCACAGCTTTTAATCAGTACTTGACCTGCTCCTGACCAGGACAGGTTTAACCCAGAGACACTGAAGAAGACATGTTTCCCCTTGGGTCAGTAACTTTTTTTTTTTTTTTTTTTTTTTTTTCAGAAACCAGGTCAAGCAGCATTTCACAAAGTGGAGGTGAGTGAACTCTCTTTGTCAGTGGTTTAAATTAAACCATAAAAGTTCATTCCAAATGTTTTGTTTTTGCAGAGTGCCTACAAACGAGTGGAGCCAACGATAAACTCTTCAGTCACAGCTGTCACAGGTAAAAACATTCCCATAAAAGACAGAATAACCTCAAACACACTTTACAAGAGACTAGAATGGTCAAAACTATTGAAATTTTGAATGGACTAAACTTAAAGCAGACATATTCTTAACTTTTAACCATGTTATAGTTGTTTCCCCTCACCATTTACTCACCCGAAGTTGTATTTGGAGTGATTCGAACATGTTTCAGCAATCTTTAATCACTTATTTTCAAGACATCATATTTCTGAATAACCAGGACTGAATCAGGACAACTACACTATAACTAACCTATAACTGGACCAGGACTAGACCAGGACTAGACCAGGACTAAACTAGTATTTGGGTAGAACTAATCCAGGACTAAAATCAGCCCTAAACCTGGATCATTGTCATTCTTATGTTTGTTGCAGATGTGTACCGGTTTTTGAGTGACCCACCCTCAAACTTCTACCCCAGTGTGGCTGCGATCGGCTTCTCTGGATTCTTAGGACTTTACCTCGCCAAAGGCACGAACCAGATCAAATAATTTAACTGTGAAAAACATGAGAAAGAAGACTGAAATCTGAACTTTAAACTCATCCAAGAATCCCATGCATTTCAGAACATGTCTGTAGAGGCCTAAACTACAGGATTAGCAGTTTTTACATAGATTAAGACCCCATGGAGACACAGGAAGGGCATCTGACATACAGAGTTGTATCAGAACAACATAAAAAATATAGTAAGATAGTGAACTTTGTATGATGGTCAATGAAATTCGATATTAGCCAGTCCTAATTGTCATATTTGCTTGTTTGTGAATTTTGTCTCCTGTCTCCCTGTGAATGGGCAGGTGAATAATTCAAAATGTCCGCCGTGTGTTGCAGGTTCCAGACTGAAGCGTTTGGCGTTTCCTCTCGGCCTTGTGGCTCTGAGCTCCTCCATGTTTTACCCACAACAGGCCGCTGCTCTGCTCAAGGTCCCAGCTCTATAATGAGATACTTCTTTCTATGGCTCTGCTTAGAACCTCATTTGAGTCCTGGTTTAGTCTCCGTTTAGACCTGTCTTAGTTCTGGACTAGTCCCAGTTTGGAGCAACTTTTGATCCTGGGTTAGTACTAGTTGTGATGTATATAATATTTATCATTACCTGGTTCAGACCTGGTTTAGTCCTGGCTTAGTCCTGGCTCAGACCTGGTTTAGACCTGGTTTGGACCTGGTTTAGTCCTGGTTTAGACCTGGTTCGGACTTGTTTCTCACAATAGCTGCTGATAACAGTTCTGCACAGTCATTCTTACTCTGTGTGTTAAATTCCATGCAGAAGAAAAATGTCTGAAAATGCTCAGAAATCGTGACTAGACCCAAAAGAACTGGATTCATCTGGATTCTGTTTACAATGCACTTCCTGTTTTGAGAAGAGCAGTGATATTAGAACTACTGACTTTAATTTGTGCAGTGTGTTTCATAAACTATTAAACCAGGATTAAACTAGGACTAAACCAAGACTTAAACCAGGTCTAAACCAGGACTAAACCAGGACAAAACCAGGACTAAACCAAGACTAAACTCTTTGAAATGGATTGGCAACGATCTGTTTTGACTTAAGATATATATTTTTAGTAGTAGTAGCACTAGCACTAGCACTAGTACTAGTACTTCCTAGTACAGTTGACCTTATATAGTAGTAACTATTTAAATATAATCCTTACGTCACAGTAGCACATTCCAAACCAGTGACTTAACTTTATGAAAAAGAGGAAATGTAGTTCACAGGAAAAGACGGCGACTTCCTGAGTTCAAACGGTTCAGATCTGAGTCTCTAAATACACACCGATTTAGCTTGTCTATGCTGCCATTGTGTCATTGGGCCAGACACTTCACCGACCTCAGTGTGTGAATGATGTGTGAGGTTGGAGGTTGGAGACAGGGTTGCCAGATTTTCAGAAAAAAGCAACCAAGCATTAAAAAAATCCCCAAATAATTGCCCCCTACTTTGTTTAAACTAAACCAGGACTAAACTATGCCTAACAAGGACTAAAACTAGAACTAAACCCAGACTAAAACAGATCTAAAACCAGGGCTAAAAACAGGACTAAAACCAGACTGAAACCCGGACTAAAAAAAGCAACTGGTTCAACGTTGTGCCGCATCTAAACAAGGGTCAATGAGATGTGCATATTTAACATAATTAACATATTTACATTGTTAGCATTGGCATATTTCCGTCATTACTTTGTATATTAATGCTGAAACAAAACTGAGCTAAACCAGTGCTAACCCAATGCCTAACCAGGACTAAAACCAGGACTAAACCCTGAACTAAAACATAGCTAAAACCAGGGCTAAATCCAGGACTAAAACTAAGGAACTAAGGGAACTAAGTCAGGACAAAACTAGGACTAAACCAGGACTAAAACCAAGATTAAACCTGGTCTAAACTGTGCCTGAAAATGCATCTTTAAATGTATTATTTCATTGTTTTACAGTTAAGTCGTGATCAGGCCTGCGCTTTGTATCAACAGAGCAAAGTTACTGTTGAACAAGTGTGGAAAGATCCTCCCTTTACCAACAAAAAGGTTTGTACAAAGTGTTTTTGTTCAGAGTTGATTTTGAAGTGTCAAAATTGTAACAAACTAGTTCGGACAGAGGTTGGAGAAGCAGAGGGTCAAACAGTTAGGTGGTGTGAGAGCAGAGGAGAGGAGTGGAGGAGCAGAGGATGCAGAGGAGAGGGTCAGAGGAGCAGAGGATGGTGAGATTATAATATAGTTTTTTTTCTTTTTCAGTCTGAAGATAAAGAGTCCAAGGGGAACGCCACGTCCAGTTGAGATTTAAACATTATAAACATTGAGTTCATTGTTTTTTACGGTTTGTCCATGAACACATCGTACAGACACATCTCAACGCTACAGTTACTATAGTTACAGTTTTATTTTTACAGTATTCTGTCTCACTCCAAAACAGGTCACTGAAACAGGAAAGACCAAAAACAAGGCACCAAACAGCCAAAACATTACGACTACTCCATCACTGTGAGAGGAACCAACATCTGGTTTAGTCCTGATTTAGACCTAGTTTAGAGCTGGTTTTGTCCCGGTCTCGTCCTGGTTTAGTCCTGGTGTTTACATGTTTTTTTTATCACTCCTGGTTAAGACCTGATTTACACTGCGTTTAGATGACAGTTAGTCCTGGTTTAGCCCTGGTTTGGGCCTGGTTTAGACTAGATTTAGACCTGGTTTAATACTGTTTTGGCCCTGGTTCAGTCCTGGTTTAGACCTGGTTCAGTCCTGCTTTAGAGCTGGTTTAGTCCTGGTTTATTCCTGGTTTAGTCCTGATTTAGACCTGGTTTAGTCCTGGTTTATTCCTGGTTTAGACCTGGTATATTCCTGGTTTAGACCTGGTTTAGTCCTGGTTTAGTCCTGGTTTAGACCCTGGTTTAGACTGGTTTAGGCCTAGTTTGGCCCTGGTTCAGTCCTGGTTTAGAGCTGGTTTAGCCCTGGTTTATTCCTGGTTTATTCCTGGTTTAGGCCTGGTTTAGACCTGGTTTGACCCTGGTTTAGTCCTGGTTTAGACTGTGTATTCTGTAATGTTGTGGCTGGTTGGTGCAGGTTTTTTGAATTGTCTTAAAAGTATTCAAGGTTTTTGCACTTTTATTTTGATGGGCCCAAGTACCTGCACATTCCCTTTGATTTACTGTGAAATAAAGAGTCTAATGATGATGATAATGTCTGTAAATACCGGTACTAAGTTTTATTTTAATTAAAGCTAAGCTAACTAACTATTGCCTTTGTCTTTGATTCAAAATGTAAATAAACTACAACTTAAACAGATTTAAGACAGGACTAAAGCAGGACTACCCTTGGTCTAACCTAGAACCAAACCAGGACTATAACCAATATGAGACAGTACTGAGAAAAGGACTACACTTCTAGAACTAAATCAGAACTAAACCAAGACTAAACAAGTTCTAAACCAGGACTAGGAACAAACTTGGACTAGTAGTAGTAGCAGTAGCAGTAGTAGTAATAGCAGTAGTAGTTGTTTTCATTTAAGTCTTGTGTAATGTTTTATTTCTGTTTTACTGTATTTGGTCTGGACTTTATCATTTTAAATAGGTTTTATCTTTATGTTGTCGTCATAAACTGGTCATATTATATAAACTGCTGATCGTTTGACCCAGTGACCAACAATTATCAGAAGAAAACACCAGATGTGTCAGATGCCCTCCCATCCTGCTGTATCTCTGTGTGTCAGATACCCTCCCGTCCTGCTGTATCCCTGTCTCCCATCCTCCTATATACCCC
>KN484098.1:13770-41793 GCA_000787095.1 Periophthalmodon schlosseri
TCTTTCCCTTCTTTCTCTCTCGTTATCTGCAGATAAGTGTGTACTTCCTGAGACAGAGGTGCTGTGTTGTTCCACTGGTTTATCTCTTGTTCAGGGTCAAAGTGTAACTCTTTAAACCCGAGGTGAGACCGAGCAGCCGAAAAGATAATCCCCCATGAACTCAAAGATCAAAACAAGGAAACGTTTGTGGATTTAAACCTTCCACTGGTTTAAATCCACATGATCTGACCCTCAGAGTTCACTGTCTCTCTTATACAGTCTATTTACTAAGGACACTTCAGAAAGGATTTTACACACATGATCTGGCAACCCAGAGTGAGGGCCTCATTCTGCTTTTTGATTGGAGATACAAAACCCTCCTGGTTGTAACACTACCGTTGTTATCAGTAAAACCTGTTTTGGATTTGTTTACATCACATCTGGTCAAAATAAAGGTTCAGTGCAGGTTAGTGACTGCAGTAGTAGTATTTTTCTTCAGGTCTCTGCTGGAGAAGGATCATGTTTAAAGCAGCAGAGAGAGACACTCACCTCATGGGAGTTAGAAAATATGAAAAACCCTTTATTCAGTAATGATTTCTTTAAAAGGCCCATATTATGCTATTTTCTGATCTATGTTATAATGTTTCTTCATCAAAAGTATACCTGGAGTTGTGTTTTGTTTCATTCACACATGTTTAACACTCAAACCCTGCACCGTGTGCTCCACTGTGTAAACTCCATACATCTTCACTAGAATCATTTGGATGATTTCAGTGCTCAAATGGCCAATCTCTACTGAACTAAAAGTAAAAGGAGATGTTAACTTCAAAACTACCTCTTCATGAAATCACACGGTGGAACAGAGCATTTTGAGCTTTGGAGATGTAGACAGACTAATAATAAAGGGTTACTCATCTTCATGAATCACACGGTGGAACAGAGCATTTTGAGCTTTGGAGATGTAGACAGACTAATAATAAAGGGTTACTCAAACATGTGTGAATGAAACAAAACACAACTCCAGGTATGTTTTTGAGGAGATAACAGCATTATAACATGGTTTAAAGCTCAAAAGAGTCAGCTTTGCGTAATATCGGCCCAACACCAAACACCAGCGAGTTAGCAATTCTGTACCGACTGCTCTCACTGCAGCTCAGTCTTTGTTATCTTGGCCTCCATTACCAGAGGTGGTATACTCCCTACAACAGAAGCAGAGCCAGACTGGACTGCACTAGACTGGAATGGACAACGCTTTCACAGTGTGTTGAGGGTTCATGTCTTCAGGTGCTGGGGTCGGTACTGATGGTAAATACAGTTGAAACCAGGAGTTTACATACACTACATAAAAAGACACGCTTTTTTTCTCACTGTCTGACATGAAGTCAGACAACATTTTTTTAGACATTTTTTCATGACTTTCTTCAAGAAAGTCAGAAGTTTACATACAGTAAGATTACTATGCATTTCAACGCTTTTGGAAAATCCAGATGTCTTTGGAAGCTTTTGATTGGTTTATTATCAACATTTGAGTTAATTAGAGACACATCCGTGGATGTATTTGAAGGTACACCTGAAACACACTGCTTCTTTGTGGAACATCATTGGAAAGTCAAAAGAAATCAGACAAGATATCAGGAAGAGAATTGTGGACTTGCACAAGTCTGGTTCATCCTTGGGTGCAATTTCCAGATGCCTGAAGGTGCCACGTTCATCTACATTAGAACTTCAGCATCATGCCTCTCAGCTCTGGGGCTATTACAATTTATTGTATAGTATTTATCTAATATATGTATAAAAACTACTTTACTATCTTAGCTTTCACTACTGGTCATTTCATTAGGTACACTATATACCACTTTAATCCTGCTGCTTATTATCACCAAAACACACGCACCAGCTCTAACCATATATCTATCTATCTATCTATATATCTATCTATATCTATATCTAACACCTCCAAAGGTAGTGGAGAATGATCAAGCCAAGATCCTGTGGGACGTCCAGATGCAGATTGAGAGACTGGTGATGGCGAACCACCACCGGACATTGTGGTGGTGGATAAACAACAGAGCAAAGCCGTTGTGGTGGACATTGCAGTACCAAGTGATGGGAACATTAGGAAAAAGGAACATGAGAAACTAGAGAAATACCAGGGGGTCAAAGAAGAGCTGGAGAAGGCCTGGAAGGTGAAGGCATCAGTAGTGCCCGTGGTCATCGGAGCACTCGGTGCAGTGACCCCCAAACTGGAGGAGTGGCAGATCCCAGGAAAAACATCAGACATCTCATTCAGAAAAGTGCAGTACTAGGAACAGCAAAGATACTGCGCAGAACCCTCAAGCTCCCAGGCCTCTGGTAGACGACCCAAGCGTGGAAAATGAGGATTGAGACACACACACATACATATATATATGTGTGTGTGTGTGTGTGCGTGCGTGCGTGCGTGCGTGCGTGTGTGTGTATATATATATATATATATGGAAACAGATGACAAAACAAGTCTCTAAAAGTATGATATAATGTATTTGTGTCATGTGTTAGAACTGGGGTGTCTACACGGCTGTGTTCTGTCCCCTTCCGTTTACAAACTTAAGCTCATGTCTTTGGGGGGGAACAACGTACTGTGATCATTTCATTAATCCACAAATGTGTACTATGTAAAAATATAAAAACAATTGATGCTTCGCAATGACATCACGCTGGGGGTGTTCTACATGCATTTCTATGGTGGAATGTTCAGCAGTTACCACAGTGACACAATTCACACATTAACAAATACTGCCAAAAAAATTTTAAGATTGTCTGAAAACTCAAGAAAAATTTACAAAATGAATTGAAAAGCACATTTTCAGGAGCCTGTGATCAATCTGAGCGTTTGTGGTCCTGTTTAGGTGCTTGATTTTCAACAAAAAAGGTGAGAGACTAACTGTTGACGAATGCTAGCTAGCTTGTGACTGTAATGTTATTTGAGAGGAACTTGTTTAATCAGCTCACCTGCTGTAATTTCAGATAAATCAGTTCTTTACTGTCAGATGACATCAGCTGCAAACTAATAACAACTGTAGCTGAATTGCACCTCTGAACACCAGAGGAGTGTTGCTGTTCTAGTAGAAGTTAAAACTTCAAAATAAGAAGAACACATTGTTAGAGTTGATTAAACAGCTTTATTAAGATGATTTCCATATATAAGATACATCAGGTTTAATAACCTCTACACAAGATTATGATGAGACAGACCCCAACTCACTAAACCATGGAGCAGTAACCTTTGAGTTTGTGGGCGACTGCTGCACCCCTGAGACACTGACGCCCCTTTAATCAGACTGCTTTGAGTTCCACAGTTAAACACACACAGATTATTTACTAAAAATAGGTCTAAAACTACGATTACAAACAAAAAACTTTTCCCTTTTTCCTGAACTGAGAACAGAACCCACCCCCACCGGCCTCTGATTGGCCACTGCCCCAAACTCCTCCCTCACTGTTCACTCACTACTCCCTCACTCCCCCCCAGGTCCCCTCCCCCTCCTCTTTCTCTCTGCCCCTCTTTTTTTCCCCCTTTCTTACCCACCCCTCTCCTCTTTTACCATCTCTTTTCCCCCCATCTCCCTCACTCCTCCACCTCTCCTTGTCGAAGCAGTACAGTCTCCATCCCTCTCCCCTCTCTCTCTCCGCCTCCCTCTCCCCTCCTCCCCTTTCCTCTCTCTCCCCCCCTCACTCCTCCCGAGCAGAAGCCATCTTGACTAGGCTCTCCTTGTCGAAGCGGTACAGTCTCCATCCCTCCTCCTGGGACAGATCTTCGGCTCCTCTGCGTTTGTAGAACTGTATTGAAGACTCGTTGTTCTCGGCCACCACAAACATCATGCCACTGCAGCGAGTCTTCATCGCCAGCTACAAAATAAAACAAGAAACTCAGCTGCTGCAATGACGTTTCACAATAAAAGTCTCAACTGAATGAAATCAATGGGTTGTGTTGCTATTTAACTTCCAGACTGCAGATATGTTGACTTGGTTTATGGATAATATCTCTGAAATTCCTGGGCCTATCCACATGAAACCAAAACTGGCACAAAGTTCAACGTCTTCTCTGTCTGTGTAAATGAACAAAAGTCAAATGATTTTTTCACAACAGCTTCAGAAAGTGGTGCGATTATTCAACCCCAAAGACGTGATTGTTGTCAGTTGAAAGGATTTTAAGTCATAAGATTAATATGACAAGCTTGTAGAGCCAATCGTAAACAAATAATGTTCAATAAGAAGGTTCAACATTTGTGGATCTGAACTTTGGAGACTGAATATCCCATAGCGTTATATAGGCCCCTGCACAGCACCTGAAATTATCATATTCTAAAACACAATTTATTTTGGGTTGACAAAGTATAAAGGTTTGTGCACTTACGTCACTGAGATGTCTCATGATGTGAGAGCCGATCCCCAGACCTGAGAAACAAAAACATCTGACAGTTAACCCCCAGTAGTAACAGTAGTAGTAACCGTGTAGTAGTCTAACAGCAGTAGTAGTAGTATTAGTAGTAGTAATATCTTACCTCTGTACTCCTGGGTGATGAAGAAGTCCTCCAGGTACAGCTGCTTCCCGACCCAGGGGTCATAGGTGAAGTAGTACATGGCAAAGCCCACCACCTCCAGACCTGCACAGGGACAAAGAAAAACGTGAGAAAGGGAGGGCATCTGCCACACGGAGAGGGCATCTGCCACACGGGAGGGCATCTGACACACAGGGACATTGTAGAGGTCTACACTACTGGGTTAGCTGATTTAGTTCTCAAAGAGGACACTATTTGGACTAAAACCAAGCCTGGACCAAGACTAAAACCAGATCTAAAACCAGGTCTTAACTTGGACTAAAACTGGGTCTGAATCAAGACTATACCTATGTCTTTATTCTATAAACTGGGACTAAACCAGGACTAAACCAGAACTAAATGGGCTAAAACCAGGACCAAATCAAAACTTGTGAATGCTCCCTATAATGAGGTACTTGAAGGATTGGAGCTGGCATCAGAAAAACTGGTCCTGAAGTACGCTTCAGTGTCTGTCTGTGATTTTTACCTTCATTGCTCTGAGACTGCAGCTCAGCAATGACACAGTGATAGAACGGAGTGTCACCGAAGCCATCCTCCAGGAGATCTGATCAAAAACACAAAATACAGAGACATTTAATATACAGGGTCTAACGTTAGACTAGATGTAAACCAGGGACTAAACTGGGGACTTAATCAGGGACTAAACCGGGGACTAAGAATATATTTTATGGCTAATCTTGTACATTATAAACGAGCTCACCTTGCTCAGTGAGCGTCACCTGGTTCTCCATTTCTTCATATTTGGCAAGTTCCTAAAAGAGACAAAAAGAATATATTTGGACTGGTGTAGTAGTCACTTTATTACAAGTACATTACAAGTCAGATTCATTATAGCTTTGACAATTATTACTCAGACCAGACAGTTGCAACTAGATTTGTGAGTTCCATTATTGCTGGGTTTCAGATGACATCACAACATTCTATAGGCCAATTGATACTTACACCCACATCACTCTGGGGGTGTTCTACGTGCATGTTTATGGCGGAATTTTCAGCAGTTACCATGGTGACAAAATGAACACATTAGCAAACACCGACAAATACGTTTTAAGATCCAAGTCTAAAACCTCAAGGAAAAAATACAAAATGGATATAAACAGCACATTTTCAGGAGCCAGTGATCAACCTGAGTGTTCATGGTCCTGTTTAGGTGTTTGATTTTCAACAAAAAGGTGAGAGTGACTAACTGAAAAACTGTTGGCGAATGCTAGCTAGCTTGTGACTGTAATGTTATTTGAGAGCGACTTGTTTACCAGTAAATCATCTCACCTGTTGTAGTTCCAACTAAGTTTGGTTCTATTAAAGTCTAAGAAAGCATCAGACAGAGCAGAGCCTACAGTTAGCATCACACCCCCAGGGAATGTTGGTGACATCAGCTGCAAAGTATCAATAGTCCAATAATATTTATGGGGGAGGCTAAAATTAATATTGTTAAATTTCAAAATTCCGCCCAGGTCTCAACAAAGGACGAAATCAGATCTAAACCAGGACTAAGGTCAAACTAGACCAGACAATGAACTTGGGAAGGGTTCACAGATGTTTTTGTCATGTGACCAAAGCGGTCTAGCAAATGGGGTCAAAGGTCGCGTTCCGTAATCTCCATAGGAGATTAGCAGATGCTCAGATCACCACTCAGTGCCGAAAAGCAAAACAAAGATGGATTTTAAGAACTGTGGTCCAAACTTAAGAGTAAATCAGGACTACACAGGACCTAGGGCTGAACCAGGAACTAAACCAGGGTTAAGGGTGCCATTTTTGTCTGCGTTTCAGCCCAGTTTGAGTCCAAATGTAGACTTGGTTTGGTCCTGTTCCAGTTCTGGTTTAGTCCCAGTTTTGAAGTGGTGACTGTGAAGTGTGAGCGTGAGGACTTTGCAGTAAATTGTGTATAATCTTTTTCTATCACATGTTGTGGTTGGGGGTTCAATTGCACTAAACTTGAATGGACTGTACATTATTAAGAAATATCACTGAATCTCCCAAATCAAGTCTAAAGTATGCCAGAGCTTTTAAAGCCTCTTTGCGAGACGTTTTTCACTTCTATAGGCTATAGAACATTTGTAAAGGATATGACCAGTCTAAATTAGGGTTTCGAAAATCAAAACTAGATCCTCATTTGAGCAGGCATCAATATTAAAAAAGTCTCATCCACAGGACAGAAATGAATCTGTCCTGAATATCTTTAGAATGATCTTGAGCTGTATCTTTCACAAGTATAAGACACATAGACTAGTATAAGCCCAACGACCACTATGGAACCTACCTGGACACTGAGGGATTACACAGATATAAGGCCACATGGAAGACAGAGTAGAAAACAAAGTACTACCATTTAATGTTGAAAATAACATTCTATTGTCTAAAGAAAAAGAGTGTTTTATTAGCATCATGGTATTGGAATCTGTATTGATTATCAAGTCTATTCCTTAGTAATGAAATCAAGTTTGAAATGTAGTCCATATGTAGGCTCATCTCATGGTATACATAAGTCTACACCAAGTTAAAAATAACTGTGGAAAATACAGAATTATGACACTACATAGACTTGAACACGTTTAAATGGCAGCCCAACAGATCTCAAGGTAAAACTATTTAGTAGTATGCAGTCTGAGCTTTATTATAGTCTCAAATGCAAAAGGCTGCGTTTATAATCCTTTTCAGAGGTGGATAGTATGCAGTATTTATTCAGTTACTTTTACTTGAGTATCTTTTTAAAGAAATTGTACTTATCAGAGTACTTTTCTAACAGCATACCTTTACTTCTGCTTGAGTAATTTTAAAGTAACAGTACTCTTGAGTAAAAGTTGTGGTTCCACTGTGAGTAAGTCTACAAGTGACAAAAGTTTTATGTTGACAATATGACATGATTTGAACATTTGTGTTTCTTGTACCGTTCTTCAGATATGATTTAGTTTGTCTCATTTTTGTGTCTATCCTTTGTTACATCTCGACAGTTGCTCTTTAAGTCACTCTTACTTGAGCAGTACTTTCCCAAACAAGCACTGCTCTTTTGTGGAGACCGTGACGCGGAAGTAGGTCGTCTCGGGTGTAAACAAAAGGACCCGGAATTTTCCACTTGACTCAGAAGATTATGTTTCACGGGTGTTCAGTTACAGCGTGAAAGGTTTTACGGCTATATTTTGACGTCAAGTGCAATAATAAGGAGTGACAATTGCCTACAAGGACTAAACCACGAACTAAAATGCCGTTTTATTGAAGTATAACAAGTCTAAACAGCCCAATCTAGTAATAAACCGTGGACTAATCCGAGGTCATAAAAGGACTGACTAAACAAAAACTAAACCAAGCCAGACTTTGTCATCAGTTAATTACACGATAATACCGTTGAACTATCTTTGTGACTGTATATAGATTATTATAACATATACAGTGTGTGTCTTAAACCAGAGGTAAAACCGGACTAAACCTGATTAAACCCACATGTTTCGCTTTTTAATAAAGAGGAAGCGGAGACAAAAGCCTGTTATAACCGAAGAACCGTTTGATATCGTGGGAAATGCGATAAAACACAAAATCTACGTACAGTTTAATGGTGTTTTCAATGTTTACTTGTAAAATCAAAATAAATGCGTCATATGTACGGGTTGGCATCGTTATTACGCGTGAATTATACCCTTTTAATCCGACTACGTGGCGGATTAACGTCGGCCTCGCACCCACCTTCACCAGTCGTAAGATATCGGGCACATCCTTGGGTTCAGCTTTTCGCAATTTATACTCCATTTTCTCCTTTTGCTCTTTTTTCCTTTCGTGAGAAGTCCTCTGTATGTGAAGTGGAAGATTAGATGTTTCTTCATTCGCTTGAGAGTGGCTTTCCCCCCACAATCAGCCTATGGTCGGGTCGCGTTGGTCGACACAAGTACATACGGCAGCTCTCAGCCCGCTCGGCTCCTTTCCTCAACTGCTCCCGAGCCCCGGAATACCGTTTATATACCTCGGCACGCGCTTAGCTCTCATTGGTCAACCCGGGTTTCAGTGTCGCCCTCTGCCCGCCTCTTGACCAATCAGCGTTCAGACACTCACATGACGCTTTGTTTTTGTTTTTCTAGAGAAGAAGGTTAGGGATTTTGTGATTTTTAAATATTTATTTCTACATTTATGGTGTAATTAACAAAATAGAACTACGCAAGGAACCCAAGGTCAAATGCAGAGTGTGTGTAGAGTACTCCAATGTAAACAAAAGCAGATACTGATACTTGAGCTGAGATGGCGTTCTCAAGTACACTCAAGTAAAATGTACAGGTACCAGGTGGTGGAAAGAGTACTGCAAATCTGTATTCAAGTAAAAGTACAGTTACTTCTTCAAGTGTACTAAATTACAAGATCAAGTACTGCTACCAAATTTGTACTTAACTTTTTGCAGGTCACCTGCATGATTCCACGGAAACAGAAAGTTAAAATCATATTTCAGAACATTCTCCATGGAAATATATATGTTCTGTGCCATGCCGTGGAAGATTATAGCCAAAGGAACAACATTTCCATGGAAACAAGCAAGTACCACTGTGAGGTGGTGAAAGACAGAAAGTGGACTATAGGTGTAGCGCGCCCCCTGCTGTCATTAACAGAGTAGCAGTCACACTATAGGGGACGAAATAAATACGCAAATAAAAATATGAACACGCAAATCCTACCTAAGAATTTACCTCTAATGATATTTTAATTTTTATTTTATTGAAGAACAGCAGAGCGAGCCACACTTTGATCTGTGGAGAAAAAACATAAACGTTTCATTAAAGCTTGAAAAAATAATACTGATTATTAAATAGCCTAATGTATAACTCATTTAACTCATATAGCCATAGTGGCTCTTTTTTAATTGAAATAATACACATACCAACTCAAGCAATAATTACAATAATATACATTGAAAGTAGAAGCTAGGCAATATAAACAATCATTTGATATCAAGATAAACACTTAAACTGAGGCAAATTATATAGAAATTTAACACAGGAACACTGAAGAGGTGGTTAAAATTAGAATCTTAATTGTTTTGTGACGTTAGTAGTAGTATTTAGGCTCAAAACGGTTCTGTTTAGCTGTGCATATGACTGAAAGGTTTTTATTCTGCACTCTTCTCTTTTAATATTAATTTTATGATGATTATTTGTGATTATTTATGTTTTGATTTGTTTGTATTGCGATTTTAATGTCTTTCTTATTCTGTACAGCACTTTAAATAACTTTGTGTTCGAATTGTGCTTTAGAAATAAACCTTCCTTGCTTTGCCTAGGCATATTTACTATTTGAGGTTGTGTATTTTTTATTTGTTTACTTTTTTAAATTAAAATAAAAAGTTCCAAGTGTACAGAATCAGTTCAGTCAGTAGAGAGAGTTGAGGATGGCTCATGATGTGAAGGTGAAGCTCTGGACCAATCACAACACAGAACGTCACCTCGTGGGCGAAGTGAACTGTCAACACGGAAGTACCGAGCAGGGTCAGATTTTACAGATTTTTCTCCTATCGACCGCCCTCTGCCTCCAGCTCGACTTCATCCATGATGTTTTTCCCGAGGTTAGTGTGCTTCTGACGGTCACATCCCCTGAGAATCTCCCCTTTCAGAGCCGGTGGACGTGCTGTCTGACTCGCTATCACAACTAGCTTAGCCTCAATTTGTAACGTGATTATTACAAACCAAAGTGGATCTGATGTACCCATGACCATTTTCTGATGATTTCCGAGCTTTAGAGTGTGTATATAGTCATTAATTTGTCTTTTTTAGGTTTTAGTGACTTTAAACTCAAGAGCAGCTGCACTGAAAGCACAAAACATCCTTAAAATAATACTTTTTCATAGTTTTTTTTTTGCATAGTGGTTGGGTTGAAGTGGTGTGGCATTCCGGGCGTGGGTACTCATTCTAAATAAAGGAGTGTCCGCTTATTTAGGATCAGGAAAAATGTAAAGTAAAACTAGTTTGTGGCTCTTTTTAACGATTCAATGGTTAATAAACAAGTCCAGAAGTCCTGCTCTATAGACTTTTAGAAATTACGATTGATTGATTAGTAACGGTTCATGGTGCTGAAATGTTCTAAAAGAATATGTTTCGAGGCTTAGACATAGTTTATGGTTTATAGCTCTATAATTACTGAAACACAACTCACATTAGGCATGTCGCAATAACAAATTTTGAAGCATGATATATTGCTGCAGAGGAAATCTTGCAATAAGATTATATTGAAACCACAGCAATAACGCAGGATAATTCCACTAAACAGATGTTCAGTGTCATCATTAAAGGGCATGAGCTGCAACAAATAAATAGCAGAATGAACCAATAATAGTCATCTGTCCATTTTCTTCCGCTTTATTTGTGGCTGGGTCACGGTAGCTGCCTAAGCAGGGATGCCCAGCTCTCCCTCTCCACACACACTTCCTCTAGCTCTTCTTCCCGCTCAGACATGCCTGGAACACCTTTCCAGGGAGGCATCCAGGAGGCATCCGGAACAGATGCCCGAGCCACCTCAGCTTGTTCCGCTCCACGTAGAGGAGCAGCAGCTCTACTCCGAGCCCCTTCTGTGTGGCTGAGCTCCTTACTCTATCTTTAAGGGAGCACCCAGCAGCTCAAATCTAATGGTTTTACAAAATAAAATAACAAAAATGAAAGAAAATGTACAGATGATAAGTCCCCAAATATATTGTTGCATCTATCATAAATTGATTGGTAAATCAATATAGTGACAGACCCAACTGGCCTAAAGTTTGGTGTTTTCAATTCAAAAGGTAAATTCACAAATGTTGAACCTGATCATTTCTACCAATGATTAGACCCAAGAACTCACTATATTACAACA
Organism: Periophthalmodon schlosseri; assembly: GCA_000787095.1. NCBI lineage: Eukaryota > Metazoa > Chordata > Actinopteri > Gobiiformes > Gobiidae > Periophthalmodon > Periophthalmodon schlosseri. The sequence goes on from KN484098.1 coordinate 25,164, forward strand.
CAAATGTGCATTTTAACAATATTCATATTAGCTGCCCCCATCTCTATTAAATAATATTGGCCTATAGAAAGTTGTGGTGTCATCTCACACTCAGCAATGGTATTTGTGATTTGAAATATATAATTATAGATTGGTAGATGGATTATTTTTATGGAAATTATTTTGTTGCTCATTGTAAAAGCACAGGAAAAACTACATTAATTTATTCACACATCCAAAAACATCTTAGAGTCCAGTGACAGCATCCCTTATTTGGTCTGTTTCTTGTTTCTACAGATTTTGGTGTTTGCGTTCAGCTGCGGCTCTCACATCGCGGTCATTGTGTTCAAAACCTGGGAGAGCTCCAGACATGAAAGAAGGTTCAAAACATTCAATAATCCTCTTTTATATTTACCTCACATTAAGATAAGAATGCAGCAGTTTATAAGCAGTGTATCTGAATCAGAGTCAAAGGAGCAGAGTCAAAGGAGCAGAGTCAAAGGAGCAGAGTCAAAGGAGCAGAGTCAGAGGAGCAGAGTCAGAGGAGCAGAGTCAGAGGAGCAGAGTCAGAGGAGCAGAGTCAGAGGAGCAGAGTCAGAGGAGACAGGAGCAGAGCTGAAGTTATGGTTCTCACTTGTCACTTGTGTGTCTTCACAGGGAATCCTCTGTTACATGTGTCCAATGGTAAACCAATCCTAAAATCTCCACCTCCTCTTCTGTTTTTAATTCTGTTAATTTTTAAATTTCACTTAACTCTTCTCTTTAGCAGCTGCTGTTCGATGCTTCCACTTTTACCTCTGCAGCTAAACTTTCTCATTACTACAGTCAGCCATCACATTAAGACCATCTGCCCTGGATTGAACCTGGACTGAACCTGGGCTGAACTGAACCAGGACTGAACCAGGACTGAACCAGGACTGAACCAGGACTGAACCAGGACTGAACCAGGACTGAACCAGGACTGAACCAGGACTGAACCAGGATGTAATGGCTGATAGTCTATGTTCTCTTTATGATGGGCAGAGGTTTATCGCAGTTAACCACATGCACACTTCACTTCGGGGGGATCAGGAACCCACAACCTCCTCAGTGCATCTTCTTTTCATACAGTTGTGTTTAACTTACCTCTTCCTCCATTTTGAGACCCCTGCTTGTTCTGTCTCTGCTGCTCTTTCACTGTGATTGTTGAGCTGATGGCAGCCATTTTGTTTCAGTGAGGAACAGACTGAGGGAGATTGTTGGAGCGTCCACAAACTGGAGGTGGGTCTTTTTTGACACACACTGTGGACTTTTTATGCTTAAAGATTCACTATGTAACTTTTCAGGTGTAGGGTCTGTCATAGGCTAGGGATTAGTGTTGTCATGATACTAAAATTTCAAACTTGATTTCGATACTAAAGAATAGACTCAGTACTTAATACAGATTCTGATACCTCGATGATAATAAAAAAGCAGTCTTTCTTTAGACAACAGAATATGATTTTCAACATTAAATGGCAGTACCTTCTTTTAAATTCCCATGTGGCCTTATATCTGTGTAATCCCTCAGTGGTCCAGGTAGGTTCCATAGTGGTCCATAGGCGTATACCAGTCTATGTGTCTTATACTTATACATATACAGCTCAAGATCATTCTAAAGATATTCAGGAAAGGTTCATTTCCTGTGTCTTTTTTAGTATTGATACCTGCTCAAATGAGTATCTAGTTTCGATACTAGTTTTAGTATCAATTAGTATCTGATTTTCGATACTTTTGACAACCCTACTATGGGTACTGTTTTGCCTGGAATACTCCACAGTATGGCATTAATCTTATTTATTCCCATGGAGACAAGTAGGTGATGTCTGCAAGCCAAGTTATATAAAATCATTTTGAGAGGTGAACCCAGCAGCAGCCAGCCATTCTGTATCTGAATATCAGGCTCAAACTCAGTGGAAGAAAGTCCCAAAATGAGGAGAAAATCAGTTCAGTGTAGTATTTTACATTGCATATTTAAGAACTACAGAAGGGCATTCCATTATAGTTGTGTCAATATTATAATTTGTATAATTTTTTAAAGGCGCTGTACCAGATTTTTACTGTCTTAAAAACGTGTAAAACAGAATTAGTCCATTTTAAATGGTTGCAGTGGTTCAAAGTTATTCCTCACTTACCTTGTGCATTCAGAGCATCCTAATTATTCACCACAATGAGTTTATAAGCACTTTTCACAACTCTCACAGACTAGAGCAAAGTTTTGTCGTCATGGTAAAGCTAACAACAATTAGCATGCTAATGGAATACTTCCTGATTCTCTGAAAATAAAACACTTTGTAATTAGATGCAGACAGTAAACAGCTAGCTTATTTTGACCTCAAGAGCTGCTTATACAATATATCTGTACTGGGGCAAGACTCATTTTACTCAAATACATGAAAAGAATCGGGTGCAGGGCGTTTTTGTGACAGTCCTACTTGGATGTGCTCTGTTGTTGACTCTGTGCTGCCCTCTGGTGTCACAGTGACCATCAGCAGGCCTTAGCAGAGCGTGCGTCTCTGTCCTCCATGTTGGCTCAGTCTCAGAGTGCGCTCCCTCCAAAGTCCATGAAGGACAGTCTCCTGGAGGTGCACCTGCCGCTGGGGTCAGAGCCACAGCTGAGGGAGAAGTACCTCACCTTCCACAATACCGTCAGGTACTACTCCTGCTGCTACTACTCCTGCTGCTACTACTACTACTACTACTACTATTACTGCTACTACAACTACTACTAATACTGCTATTACTGCTACTACTATTAATACTACTACTACTACTACTACTATTACTACTACTACTCCTGCTACTGCCACTGCTACTACTACAAATACAACAACTATTACTGCTACTACCACTACTACTACAAGTACAAATACCACTATTTTTTACTGCTGCTGCTGCTGCTACTACTACTACTACTACTACAATCAGTACGACTACTTTTACTTTTTCTACCACTACTATTACAAGTCCTACAAATATTACTAAAGCTATTGCATTCTTTGTTTCTCAGGTTTGGTAGAATCCTGGAGGACCTGGACAGTTTAGCGGGTATGTTTAGTTTGACCATGTATTTAACTGTTGTGTATTATTTTTATTATTATGCTGTATATTAGTTCTCTGAATGACTATGTATTTCCTGTTACAGTTCTGATCTCATACTCGCACACGTACAACTCCGGCCTGAAGAGATCGCCACTGTCCATTGTCACTGCCCTCGTCGACAAAATCGGTCAGAACTACCTCCTCCCACTGAGATGTTATTGCTTTGACTAGAATGTTCCACAATAGTGCATTTATCTTCATTTGGGATAAGCAGGTCTGTGGTCACGTCTGTGGCGTCTCACTCACAGTGAGAATGTATGTTTTTCTGGTATTTTTGACAGCATAAACACCTAAATGCAAATGGATATTTATATTGCCATCTGGCAAAGCAATAACATCTCCATGGAGACACAGAATGGGTGTAAGCTGCGCCAGAAAAGTTGCATAGTGCACCTTTAAATAAAACAATAGAGTAATAGGGGGTGGGTGAAAACAGACATTTTCTGAGCACCTCAAATGCAGGACTATACAGGATTACTCAAACATACAGGAGTCACTCATCTCTGGGTAAATTAATAACAAAAGAGAAACATTATATTGCTCTTGATGCACAGCTGAAATGTATTCTAGACTCCTCCAGATGTTGTGAGATGTGGTGCCCTCCGCTACCACCGTTAAAGGGGACATATACTGTAAAAGCCTGTATGGGCTGTCCTCATCATTGGCTCACTCAAAGTTGTATTTGGACTGATTCAGGCATGTTTGAGTTTGCTCAGAAAATGTCTGTTTTCACCTACCTCTATATTGAACCTGTTTCTATTAAGTTGAGCTCAATATTGTGATTTACAATTAACATAATGTAAAACAATGATAGATATACTGTATGGTATAGTTTAATACTAAATACCCCAGGAAAAAAGCACAATATGTCTCCTTTAAACTGTGTGTAACTTTGTGCTGTAGTTTTGAGACTCATGTTCATTTGTGTCAGACATGAGACATCACGTGATCTACCCCGACTGTGACATCAAGTTCACCGGTCATGTGACGTGGGTGGGCCGGACCTCCATCGAAGCCAAGATGCACATGACCCAGGTACAGACCCTCCTCAATCTATGATAACACTGTAACTATTTTCTAAATGTACCATATCGTAGCTATGTCCCTCTGCTGCAGTACAGAGATGGAGCCTACGCACCAGTGTTAGATGCTACGTTTGTAATGGTCGCACGAGACCCTGAGAACAAGAGGTAAGACCAGGTCTAAACCAGGTCTAAACCAGGACTAAACCAGGACCAAACCAGGACCAAACCAGGACCAAACCAGGACCAAACCAGGACAAACCAGGACCAAACCAGGACCAAACCAGGACTAAACCAGGACTAAACCAGGACTAAACCAGGACTAAACCAGGACTAAACCAGGACTAAACCAGGACTAAACCTAAAGGCCTAGGATTTGTTTCTTGATTTCAGAGCAGCGTTTGTGAATCCACTGAAGCCTGAGGGACCAGAGGAGGAGAAACTGTTGCAGGAGGGAGAAGGTAGAAAGATTTCTAAAATGTTCAAAATGAAGTGTTTTTGTTGTGTTTTTAAATCATAGTTTGAATCCTGTTTTTCAGCGAATAAGTCCCGGCGCGTGGAGCTGAGCACTGCCTCTCTGCTCAAAGTGGCTCCAACTGCAGAGGAGAGAAAGATCGTCCACAGCCTTTTTCTCAATACACTAGACCACAAGTAAGAACAGGAGCAGACAGGAGCAGACAGGAGCAGACAGGAGCAGAGCCAGAGGAGCAGAGCCAGAGGAGCAGACGGGAGACTAGTTGTAGCTTGATATATAGATACAGAATAATACTGATAAACATGATTAGCCACAGTTAGCATAGCTCTTTTTCTTGCCCGTATTTCAAGTGTTTTATTTTTGTTTTTAGGACAGTGAGTTTTCGCAGCAGAGTCCTTCCTCCAAACTCTGTGTGGATGCAGGATGCCAAGCTGAAAGGCCTGGAGATCTGCCACCCCCAGGTCAGAGGTCAAACTGTATCCATGTAACTGGACAATTGATACTTTGCAGTGACATCACACTGGGGGGTTCTACATGTATGTCTACAGTGGAATGTTCAGCAGTTGCCATGGCACAATGCAAACATTAGCAAACACAGTCTAATAAGTTTTAAAATAGTTTGAAAACTCAAGAAAAAAATCAAAATGGAAACAACACATTTTGATCAGATCAGATCTGTGGAGAGGCGAGCCCAGCAGTATAGTATTTCAGTATTTCAAGGACATTTTGAGCACTACAAACATCTGTAATTGAAGAAAGTAAGATAGAGAGTTTTAATGCCATACTGTCAAACATTTGAGGCAAAGCATTAAAATCTCGATGGAGACAAGCAGGGGGCGGACCCTCCGCCACAATGTACTGTAGTGCTCCTTTAAAGGTGCTGTACATGATTTTTACTGTCTTAAAAACGTGAAAAACAGAACTAGTTCATTTTAAACAGTTTGCAGTGGTCCAATGTTATTCCTCACTTACCTTATGTATTCAGAGCATCCTAATTGTTCACAGTGATGAGTTTATAAGCACTTTTCACAACTATCGGAGACCAGAGTGGAGTTTTGCCTCATGGTAAAGCCATCAACAATTAGCATGCTAACTGTGCACTTCCTGACAGTGATACACTTTATAATTAGATGCAGACAGTACACAGTGGACTTATTTTGACCTCAAGAGCTGAGCTACAAAATATCTGTGCTGGAGACATGTTGCTCAAATACACATTTGTGTACACATGGTTCAGTCTTGACATGTTTTGTTATGTTTTCAGCAAAGGAACATCTTTAACCGTATTTTCGGAGGGTTTCTGATGAGGAAGGCCTATGAGCTGGGCTGGGCCAACGCCTGCTCCTTCGGGTGAGATTTAAACTGACAGGTTGGACTACTCATTTAACAAAAAACACAGTTGAGATCATTATATCAAAGATTTAGCTAAAAATGTTTTTTTTTATCCTGGTTTGGCTGTTTTTTAGGTTTCAAATTTCATTTCCTGGTTAGAAATCATGATATCACACTAGGACAGGGGTCGGCAACCCGCGGCGGCTCCGGAGCCGCATGCGGCTCTTTCATCCTTATACTGCGGCTCTGCGTGGCTTGGGGAAATAAATTATAAGTATTTAATTGAAGTGTATTTTATTTGTGTTAGTTCTTTTTTTAAAATTGTAGTTTAAATTGGAAGATTATTATTTTTTGTCACTCAAAATAAGCGTCACACTCGTAGAAGCCCGCCAAAACGCTGCCAAAAAGCCGCGCATTTATCGAGAAATATGCATTCGGATCCACATACGTGTGTGAGCAGCTATTCTACACCATGAACTATGTTAAAAACAAACACCACTCACGCCTCACGCCAGACGACAGCTTACAGTCCTGCGTAAAAATGAAAGTGACTTCTACAGCCCCGATTTGCAGATGCTGTGCGCAGAGGTTCAGAGCAGAAGTCTCTCTCACTTCATGGATTTCATAGGCAACACACTATAGTTGTTTATACAAAGCGTAAAATAAAAAAAACCCCAAAATAATATATACAGTGTTATCTTCATTTTAGATGTCAAAAAGTATTTACGGCTCTTTTTCATGGAAACAGGGTCCAAATGGCTCTTTGGAAGTTAAAGGTTGCCGACCCCTGCACTAAGAGATTCTGTAACTGTTGCCTAGCACCATATTGTACACTGGGTCAAAACTCTCCTATTGTGAACAGAAATTATTGTTTGACAAGTAAAAATAGAAGAAAATGCCTTTTACCTTGTTGAAATAATGTTTAAGGTATCAGAAAAATGTGTTTCTTGTGTAAACTGTCTAACTTTTGGACAGAATTCTCGCTATAGTGTGACGTCATCAATGTGGAACTTTCTAAAGCAGAACTCTCCACTTCCTGTAATTTTCAACATATTATCAACTTGTCTTCACAAATTGCTTCTTTGTTGGTTCAAAAGTATAATTTATATTTACAACATGTTTTATCCCACCAGATTAAGTCAAAATGAGAAAATTATCAAAACTATGATGATTTGCACAAAACTCAGATTTTATTGTTCCTGAACTCTCTGTGCTCCTATGAAGTCCACTCAGTCCTCTCAGCCGCAAGATATAAGGAAAAATCTGATGGCAATAACTATGTTTAAAACTATGTTTAAAAGGATTCATTCATTCTCTAAGGAGACATTCTACGCACTTCTATTCTAAAGTGCGTATGACAAGTTTTGACAATTCTCAAATTTCTATTTGAGTTGGTGGGATAGAACCTGTTGTAAATATAAATTATCATTTCACACACATCAAGAATCAGTTTGTGAAGAAAAGTTGAAAAATATGTTGAAAATTACAGTAAGTGAAGAGATCTATATTGATGACATCACACTGGGAGAATTCTGTCCAAACATTTGGCACAATTTACACAAGAAACACATTTTTTTCCCCGATACTTTAAACAAAATAAAGGTGTTTTCTTATCATTTTATTTGTCAAATCATAATTTCTGTGTACATTAAAGGAGTTTTGACCCACTGTATGACATGGTTGCTAGGTAACAGTTATGGAAAGTACAATTTGAAACCTAAAAAATGGCCAAACTGGAAATAAAATTTTTTTTTGTAGAATCTTGAATATAATGATCTTAACTATGTTTTCGTGAAATGAGTAGTTCATAGGCACTTTAAATATTTGGTGTAATCCCTCATTCATCCATGGTAGGAAATGTTCAGGTTTCAGGTAGATTTTTTTTTTTTATCATTTATAAAAACATTTCAGCTCAATTTGATTGTTCTGGTCTGAGACACTAGGATTTTTATTTTGTTATTAATATTGTGATCAATATTGTGATTTTAAATGTCCAAATTATAACAGAATGATCCATGGGTGTCATAGATTATAACTATAGAGCAGACACAAACACAACATGTTGTCTTTAGTAATAATCCAATTACAATGTTTAGTAAAAAAATTTTTTTTTACAGTTTTTCGAGGTGAGGGAGTGTTTTTGTGTCATGGACTTGTGCTGTTTGTCCCTCAGAGGCTGCCGTCCGAGTTTGGTGGCGGTCGACGACATTTTATTCCAGAAACCTGTGGAGATTGGGTCTCTACTCCTGCTATCATCACAGGTCAATATACAGGAGGACAGGGAGGGCATCTGACACATGGGGAGGGCATCTGACACATGGGGAGGAGATCTGACACACGGGGCGGGCATCTGACACACAGGGATAGAGGAGAATGGGGGGGCATCTGACACAGGGATACAGTAGGACGGGAGGGCATCTGACACACTTTCCTATGCCTCCGCTGCAGGTATGTTACACTGAGGGAAAGTACATCCAGGTCAGAGTTCACAGCGAGGTGTTTGACCCTTTGACCCGGACTCACAGCACAACCAATGTCTTCCACTTTACCTTCGCCTCGGACCGTGACGTTCCGAGCATCATCCCTGAAACTTACGGAGGTGAGCCCCTACAAGAGCGCCACTTACAGGAGAGACACTGCTACTACACTTCATCACATTAACCTCTAAACCAGTCCAGAGGGTCCAAACTTTTTCACCGGGGGCCATATCTTGAAACATATTCGAAGTGGAGAGCCACAGATCGAAGGTCATTTCAGATGGTGCAGCATTTTACATTGTTTACATAGAGCTGCCATATCTTTAATGAGGCTTAAACATTCACTTTTGGTCTGTATCATAGTGCAGTGTTTGTTAATGAGGTTATAGTGGTAAAATTACTTAATTTTGCTGTAAAAATGACTGCCTATCAATAGAGCCAGTTCATCAGGAGGCCTGAGGTCCAATAAAAATTGGTCCGAGGGCCACGTTTGGCCCCCGAGCCATAATTTGGACACCCCAGCTTTAAACTGTCCACTGCACGATTTATTTTGTCTTATATGGGTTATGAGTTTTTTTCTTTTTAGCTTTCTACCATGTTATAACGTTGTTCTCTCATCAAAAACATGCCTGAAGGGGTTTTAGATGTCATTGAGTTGAGTATTTTAGCTATTTTTCTGGCCATATTCAAACCCTCCTTATGGTTAGCTGTAAGATTCTGTGCAATGCTCACCCCACAAGCCTACGGCACCTTTGCTCCCACACAACAATTCTTCATAAATATACAAAAACATGACATGTTGTTTTCAGCAAATATACTAGCATTTTCATAGGCGCCGTAGGCTTGTGGGCTGAGCACTGCACAGAATCTTACAGGTAACCATGTGCAGGGTCTGGGAGAAATACTAAATACTATACACGCTAAAATACTCATACATGCATGGATGACATATAAAACCTCTTCAGGCATGTTGCTGATGAGGGAACAATGCTATAACATGGTAGAAAGCTAAAAATAATAAATTTTGCAGAATACCCCCTATTTAAAGTTTGAAAGAAAGTTTGAAATTATTTTAAATTCATTGTACTTTGTCCAAATACAACACTTCTTAAAAATCCACATTATTCACTGACGTGTCAGCAGGTGTTCTGATCAGATTTCTCCCGTGCTGTGAACATCGTGCAGTGGACAGCGGGCCTTAGAGACACTTTCTCCTCTGTCATTTTTCTGCTTGTCTTAAAGATTTGTGGGTTTGTTTTTTTCCAGAGTCGATGCTCTATTTGGACGGAAAGAGACACTTCAACCAAACTATTCACTGATCTCCATGGCTTTTAACTGAAAACGACAGAGATTCACTGTCATCCTCCTCTTATAAGCAACGTTTGAACCAAAGTTTACAGGATTCTACCAAACATGCCCTCCACTAATGCTGGCTTCTGGTCAAATATAGCAGTATGAAGTAGTTGTTTTTTAAAAAGAAAAGATGTATATCTAAAAAAGAAACCCAAATGATAAAAAAAAAAATGTAGTCAAGATTCAAAGTCCTGGGTCACACCAATTGTAACCCTGGTTTAGTCCTGGTTTAGTTCTTGTTTAGTCTTGGTTTAACCCTGCTTTAGTCCTGCTTTAGTCCATGAATAACTACACAAGAACTTGGGTCTTGGTCAGAAATGATCCGAATCTACAATACCAAGTTACCCACATCTCTACAGCTTTTTTATTTTATTTTAAGGTCAATATTAGCGGAGGGCACTTTCCTTTTTTATTCTCATTATCCATACATATATCATGTTTTTATCTAGTTTAAACTGACTTTCATATCTTATCCTGTTACTGCTTTTATTACATTTTGCTCGTAGACTGTATATATGTATGTTATACAGTCTATGGATTTGCTGCATATATGGGACTATGTTACACGTGTATTCATTTGACTTTAAACGGCTTAAGCTGAACGTCCAGAAGAGGCAGCTTATGCTTTATACAGGGGGATGGGAGTGGCACTTTAAACCCTTATTATTTCACTCCAATGCAATAAAAGATTTTATTTATAAAAAACTAAACCACTGTGTTGTGTGTGTGAACCGTATCATAAGCTTGAATTCAGGGTTTTTATAATATCTCAGGGCACATTACTGCAGGTATTTTGACTTGTGAAGAAAGGAATTACTTTAACCAAATATATTTATTTCTCCAAGGGTGTGTAGTATTCGTTACATTTATGTAGGTAAATCCACTTTTTTCACTACTTAATTGTGTATATGGTGTTTTAATAGCATTATCTACTGTTCCTAGTCATTTTTGGAAACATAATTGCAAACTAGGTACATTTGCAGCTTTCTTGTCAAAAACATCTAAATCTAAGTTTGTGCTGCCTCCAGTGGCATCTGCAATTTGAAGTACTACATGGCATCACACAGGACTGCCCTGTTTACACCCAGATGTTTCTGATTACAACACCTAGCTGCAGGGGCAGAGTTTGAAGTGTGGATATCTGTTAGCCCAATCCCCTCCTCCTCCCTGGCTCTCCCCTTTAGTCCTCCTAACCCCACCAGATCTATCTGACACATATATTAACTTAGCTAGTAATGACAAGTCTACTTTTATTTAGACTTTTATTTCTAAACCTAAATATTTCTGAATCCCCATTAGTTATTACCATACACACACACACACACACACACACACACACACACACACTTAAAAATGAGTTAATGAGATTGTAATTTTATTTTATTAATTAATACGTTATAATTAGTCTATGGCTGTCTTGTCAAAATAAAAGTATTTCCGCTTCCCTGGCTGTTTCCGGTGTCGCTGCTCTAAACACGGCCACCTTGACTCGCTCCTTCTCCGGGCTCAGCATCCTCCTCCTCCCGCTGCTCAGACCTGCTCCGGAGCCAAGCAGAGCGGGCTATTCACGGCTCTCCTCCGCCCACATCTCCGCTCATCTCCTCCCCGGGGTCCAGCCGCTCTCACATCGGCCTCAGGATTCTGCTCCGGGCCTTTTCTCCTGGATTTTACCGCTCGGTTCGGCTCGGTTCGGTTCCTAAGGAGCGGAGATGAACCCGCCGTGTGCCCGCTGTGGGAAAACCGTTTATCCCACGGAGAAAGTCAACTGTCTGGATAAGGTCAGATACTTTTATCCGCACAAAATGACACCAAAATAGCAGAAAATATTCAAATAACGTTATAAGTTGTTGGGAGAACCGTGTATTCTAGAACACGTTTTGTATTCTATTTAGTTGTATTTAGTTTGCAATAAAGTTGATAACAAAGTGAAGTTGGTGTAACGGGCAAACATTGAGGTAACAGCTCCAGTCTGCAAAACACCGTTAAAATAAGCAGTTATTACTAAATTAGATAGAAATGACTAATTACTAATACATAAATGTCAGTCCTGGTTTAATTTTATCTGATTCTTATGTGATTCATTTGTTCCATCAGATTTAGATTTTTTTTCTTTTTACTTAGAATTTTTAAACTCTGAAAAAACATGTTTGAATTATTTTTATTCTGAATTTTAGTTGCTGAAATTTTACGTATACATTTTCAATGTGTTAAAAATTTTAAATCGAATTTTCATCTTTTAAATATTCAACATATATATTTTCAAGCCCTCAAATTCAACAGTCACTGCAAAGATCCAAGATGCCAAGGCCTAAGCAATCCATCCTGAACCTCGGCTTACACTGTGCCATCTTGTAAGATTTTAAGACAGTCCAAATTATTCCCAAACTCACACTGTGCGATTGATTGACGTGTGCGCTCTCTACAGAGCCATGGTCGTATACACTGACCTGATGGTCTGTATACTCTGACCTAATGGTCGTATACATTGACCTTACACTGTACAGAGCAATGGTCGTATATACTGACCTGATGGTCGTCACTGACCTGATGGTCGTATACACTGACCTGACGGTCGTATACTCTGACCTGCTCACACTGTACAGAGCGATGGTCGTATAAAGCACAAATATCAAACATGTCTGATATCCCTGTGGCTGCATGCTCAGTACGTTCATGGTGAGCAGGTAATGGCAGCTGGTAATCATTTGGACACTGTGCGACACAGATGCACAGAGACGAAATTTGGCCAGATTTTAAAACTGTGCAGCTAAAATTTGTGTCAAAATCAGCCCAAAAATCACAGAGTAAGCCCAGCTTAAGTGAGTCGATTTAACAACCAGGAAATGCTGTAGGGAACCAGTCAGAGAAGAGAAAGGCCAATAGTAAACAGTCCTCCTCACTCACACATGATCGATTGCTTATGCCTTGGCATCTTGGATCTTTGCTGTGAATTTTTTCACTGCAAATTTTTTCACTGTGAATTTTACACTCTTAATTTTGGCAGTTGAATTTGAGGCTTGAAAATATTTGTGCTGAATATTTAAAAGGAGAATTTTATTGTTTTGACATTTTAAGCACATGTTTCTTCACAGTCAAAAAATCTAAATCTGATGAACCAAATTGTCCTCCATAGTTTTTGATTATCTTAAAATTGTTAATTAGTTCAATAGGTTGGGTCCACGTGACATCACAACAGAACAGGTCCGAATTCTCCGGTGGAGTAACAGATTGCAGATTTGTTGAGCTGGTTTATGCTTAATATCTCACTGGGCCTATCCACATGAAACAAAAACTGGCACAAAGTTCAACATCTCTGTCTGTATAAATAAAAAAAGGTGAAATGATTACTTTCACAACAGCTTCAGAAAATGGTGCCATTATCCAACCCCAAAGACGTGATTGTCGTCAGTTGAAAGGACTTTAAGCCATAAGATTAATGTGACAAGTTTGTGGCGCAAATCCCAAACAAATAATGAGAAGGTTCAACATTTGTGGATCATAAATTTGGAGATTTATTTCAAAAACAGTGAATCTCCCATAGCGGTACATAGGCCCCTGCTCTCTATGAGATTATGAAATCAAGACATTCAAGAATGTGAACACAGTTGGTAATAGTTGGTAAAGAGGAGGCCCAATTAAAAATGTTTGACTTGGAGCGATAAGGTTAATGACAAAACTAGAAAAGACTAGGTAAGATTTTGAGTCAAATCTTAAATCTAATGATGTGAACTGTGTTTTAGAGGAATGAGTCTAAGCTGTCATATGCACTTTAAATGAAACAGAACTGAAAGTCATTAGATTTAGCAGAATACACTGTCCCCTTACAGAGATTGTAATATTTATTCAGACTCATCATTAAACAGCTATTATGTCACTATTACAGATCTGCTGTTTTTATTAGAGCTGAGTCTGGGCCCATAATGTTTGATCTGCTCCATGTCCTCTCTCACTTCTGTCGCAGTGGATTCATTGGCATTTAGGCTTTCACTTTTACTTCCTGATTGTCCTGTAACGGTAGAGTGGTTAGCATGCTTCTATAGTCCTGGTTTGGTCCTGGTTTAGTCCTGACTCAGTCCTGTCTCAGTCCTGGTTCAGTCTTGGTTTAGTCTTGTCTAGTTGTTGTTTAGTCCTGGTTCAGTCCTGGCTTAGTCCTGGTTCAGTCCTGGTTCAGTCCTGGTTCAGTCCTGGTTCAGTCCTGGTTCTGTGTTGTTCACTGAGGAGGCGTGTGGCTCTGAACAGCTGACTAATTCTGTTGCATAATTGAGATCCATTATTCATCAAAAAAAACAACATGACAAGACCAGGATTAAAACTAGGACTAAACCAGGACTGAACCAAGACTAAACCAGGACTAAACCAGGACTGAACTAAGAATAAACCGGGACCAAACCAGGACCAAACAAGAACTGAACTAGCAGTTGTAGTAACAGTCATAGTAGTCGCCTCTCAGCATCAGATTCTGTGGAATATGGAGCACAGTTCTAAAGACATTCAAGTTGTTCACTGACCCCATTTACATCGTCTCTGCATCACTGCTCCTGTCTGCTCCTGTCTGCTCCTCTGGCTCTGCTCCTCTGGCTCTGCTCCTGTCTGTTCCTCTGGCTCTGCTCCTCTGTCTCTGCTCCTCTGACTCTGCTCCTCTGTCTCTGCTCCTCTCTATCTGCTCCTCTGGTTCAGCTCCGTTTTTCTACTTCCTGTTTATAGGCGACCATTCAACATTGGAAAGATATAATATTTAGTTTGAAATCGTTAATCGCTATAGCAACGGTCCTAATCATTCTGAAACCCATATATAGGCCTATCAACTAACTATTATGAGTTTGTGTTCAAATTAAATACCTGTGTTTTTTCAGAACTGGCACAAAGGCTGTTTCCACTGTGAGGTATGCAAAATGACCCTCAACATGAAGAACTACAAAGGCTACGACAAGAAGCCCTACTGCAGCGCGTGAGTCAGATGCCCTCCCGTATCTGTCAGATGCCCTCCCATTCCTGTGTGTCAGATGCCCTCTCATCCTCCTGTATCCCTGTGTGTCAGATGCCCTCCCATCCTTCTGTATCCTGATGTTTTGTGTATTAATTGTGAAATACCATACAACTGAATCCCAAACACAAGTTATTTCAGTCAGGGCCAATTTTAGCTTTGGTTCAGTTCTAGTTCAGTCCTGGTTCAGTCCTGGTTTACTTCTTGTTTGCGTCAGTCTATATGGATCTGAATATGTAGTCATGGGATCTTTAATCTCCTCTGTGTGACTCTAAAGCCCCTCTGCAAAGACCTACCGACCTGGTTTAGCCCTGGTTTAGTCCTGTTTTAGTCCTGGTTTAGTCCTGGTTTAGCCCTGTTTTAGTCCTGTTTTGGTCCTGATTTAGCCCTGTTTTAGTCCTGGTTTAGTCCTGGTTTAGTCCTGGTTTAGTCCTGGTTTATCTCTGTTTTAGTCTTGTTTTAGTCCTAGTTTAGTCCTGTTTTGGTCTTGGTTTAGCCCTGTTTTGGTCCTGTTTTGGTCCTGATTTATCCCTGTTTTAGTCCTGGTTTAGCCCTGGTTTAGTCCTTGTTTAGTCCTGTTTTGTTTCCACATGGATTCTTGCTGATGTATTATTCCATTGAAGTGAATCTTGCAGTCTCATTCACAGCTCGTCTGAAGCAGGAAGCACGTGCACGAGTCCAAGTGTGTGTGTGCGTGTAGCTGCGTACACGTTTGTGTGTGTGTGTGTGTGTGTGTGTGTGTGTAGCTCTGTGCACGTGTGTGTGTGTGCATGCATTTCTTGCGTGTGTGTGTAAGTGTGTGTGTGTGTGTGTGTGTGTGTGTGTGTGTGTGTGTGTGTGGCTCCGTGCATGTGTCTGTATGTGTGTTTTGTTGTTCTCTTTGTATTGGTTTTGGTCCGTGTCCCAGAATGCTTTCCTCTTACATAACAGTTTACTCCATTAGATCTCACCATCAAGACCCTCTCCTCTGCATCCTCTGCTCCTTTGCACCCTCTCCTCTGCATCCGCTGCTCCTCTGCCCCTCTCCTTTGCATCCTCTGCTCCTCTGCCCCTTTCCTATACACCCTCTGCTCTGTACAGTACACTAGTGTAGTGTAGTACAGTTGTATGATGGTGTGTGTGTGTGTGTGTGTGTGTGTGTGTGTGTGGGAGGCAGCGAGTGGGACGAGAGGCAGAGGCCACTCAGAGCTGCAGGCTGCTCTTATCAACCACACAGAAAGTGAACTTGTTTTAGTCCCGGTTTAGTCCTGATTTGGTCCTACTTTAGTCCTGGTTTAGTTCTGGTTTAGCCCTGGTTTAGACCTAGTTCAGTCCTGGTTCAGTCCTGGTTTAGACCTGTTTCAGTTTTGGTTTAGTCGTGGTTCAGTTTTGGTTAAGCCCTTGTAAGTCCTGCTTTAGTCCTGGTATAGACCTGGTTTAGTCCTGGTTTAGCCCTGATTTAGTACCGGTTTAGCCCTGGTTTAGTCCTGGTTTAGTTCTAGTTCCTCTCTTAGTGGCTGTGATTCTAAAACGTTCACAGAGTCGAACAGGAAATGAGTCATGTCTGCGCTGTTAGATTTCACCTTTTCATATTTTCATTTCTGTTTTTGACATTTTAAACAATGGAACGCCACAATTCTAGGAAAGTCCCTTTAGACCAGGAGCCTTCAGGACAATGGACCAAGTTTAGTCCAGACCTGAGCCCGGACCGGTTATGGGTGGGACCAGAACAGCATCTCATATCACCATGATTCGCAAATGTTTTCCTTGATTATTTCTATTAGTGACAAGGTCCGTTCTCCTGCTGTATTTATCCCACCACACCACAACATCTAGGAGGGCATCTGACAAACCACAATATCTGCAGATTGACTAGAGACAATTGACCTGCCCCCATCTCAGTCTAACA
>KN484099.1:0-11597 GCA_000787095.1 Periophthalmodon schlosseri
GCCCTGAGCTACAGGAAATCTCTATGTGTCAGGTTGGTCTCACGGGGGTGGCTTTTATTAATAACTGTCTACATAGTGTGCTTTCACCTAATAAAATGGAAGAATAAAAGTGTTATTATTTGTAACTAGGCTTAGGCTGTAGTTCAGTAGAAGTACACTGGATATTGCAGCTATAGTAAATGTATCATATTTATTTTTGCTGGCTTTAGTAGTTTATGAGCACAACTACCTTCTTTATATCATGGGTGTAGTTTGTTCAGGTAAATAATTGAAGCAAGGCATATTCTTTTTGCGCTTCATGACCTCGTTGCTTTGAGAGATTGTGGTTTTAAGCCCTTTCTGAAACTACTGTGTGTTTCAAGTAGAGAGCTTTCTCACATTTTCCTCATGTCATACTTTGATCAAACCGAAATAATCATGCGTTTATCATCCTGTTGTTTCACAGCTTTTAACAGCTTTCTCTCTATATGGGGTAGACACTGTGCAAAAACAGTTTCTACTCTACTACTAACGTATCTCATTCTTACCTAATGTTTTGTTCAATGAAAACGGGGACATATTTGTAATTTCATAGCCTTAATTGCTCACTGCATAGAGCTACTTTACCACATCATTATCTCTGAGGTTTGATGCCTCCTTTGGGACATTCGCTCTCACTTACTATAATGAAGGTCTACTGCTTGTGTTTATAGGTACAATACAGGGAGGTGGTGTCACTTTACGATATTGTTCAGTTGGAGATTTGTGGATGGCTTAAAGGGCCCATACTGTGCTATTTTTAAAATCTGTTATAATGTTATTTCCTCATCAAAAACATACCTGGAGTTGTCTTTTTATTTCATTCACACACAAACCCTGCATATTTAGGCTGAGTTCTTCTCTCAAACAGAAAACACTTTGTTTCACCTTGTGATGTCATGTGGTAATACAGGAAGTGCTCCACTGTGTTTTTAAACTCCATACACCTTCACTAGAATAATTTGGATAATTTCAGCCCTGGAATTGCCAAAATCTACTAAAAAAAAAGGTAAAAAAGGTAGGTAGTTGTTAACTCGAAAACTACCGCTTCATGACATCACAAGGTGGAACAGAGCACTTTGAGCTTTGGAGATGTAGACAGACTAATAATGCAGGATTACTCAAACGTGTGAATGAAACAAACACAACTCCAGATGTTTTTGATGAGGTAACAGCATTATGACATGGCTTAAAACTCACAGGAGTCAATTTTGCGTAATATAGGATCTTGCTACATACATTGCTACATACTTGGTGGTACTGTTTTATTATAGCGCTCACGCCAGAGACTGAATTATGTATAAATTAACCCAGGATCCTTCAGAATGGATACAGTAATGATCTACCACGATTCTGTTTAGTTTCCCTTGGCTTGATACTCATTTCTTGCTGAATATATCTTGCTTTTACATAGAAAATTAATGCTGTGAACAAAGCGGCCATGTTCACTCAAAGACCTCTTGATGGGCCATTCAAGTGCCAGTATATTCATTAAAAATACCAGGCTGTCAGCACTTACTTGACAGCGTGCACAACAAGCCAAGCTCTCTTTATTGTTCTCCAAAGATTTTTTTCTGTTTTGGTGCCAAGTGCTGGGTAATTGGCTGTAGCTAAGCCTTGCATGTGCCGTTTTTAAGATATTGGACAGGCACACAGGGCACAGACTGGCAGAAACAACCTACTGCTTTTTGGCTATGTAGAAACAATACTATATTTCACTGTGTTCTCTTGACAGCTTGCCCTCACCTCTCATAAAACTGGATCCAAGCTGCCTGCATTGTATCTCATCTTTGTTTGATTCTGCCCTGGCTTTTGCAGCTTATTTTCCCCCTGCAATTGTAGCACAGAGATTGTATCTAGCAAATAGCGCACATGTTAACAGTTGTGAGCTGTCTTGCCGCACGCTGCTTGTGGTATTTGATGTCCTAGATGTCATCAGATGTGCTTTGTCTGCTGTGTGAGCTATAGGGAGCGTCTCTCTGGCATGGACTCACATATTAACTAATCAGATTCATTGTGTTGTGGGGCTGCCAGCCACCCAGCATGTCATACAAATGGAAATGCGGTTATTGGGGAGTTTTTCAGCATAGCATAAGGGTTGTTTTTGACTTCCTATACAAACTGAAACATTGCTCTGTGGACTTGATCATAATTATCTTTATATTGCGCATTGTTGTGCCAAGAAGAGGGCTATTTATAGAGATCAAATTTTTTTTATTTTTTTTGGCAAAGATAACTGCAGCCGTCTTTGTTTTGATAAAAGTTTGTTTATATTGAGAATAAAAAGGGAATCCTGAATTGCCAGCCTAGCAAGTATATTGTGGCAAAGCTTTCTGTAGTAATTTGTTTTCAACGCAAATTCTTCAGTTGTTTAGCTTAATAATAGCGTGATAAACTAGAAAATGGTCACAAAAGAGGATGTTAAAATCAAAGAAACCAAACAGTTGACCAAACAGTGACTCATCACAGATCTCTAAAACAATCTCTAAAATACACTGCACTGTGAATGCTTTTCTTTCACATGTCTCTTCAGTGACTAGTTTAAACACACCAATCACACACAGATAATCGCCTTTGTCTTTACTTTTAATCGTAGCACTTAGTCAATTACAGAGCTGGAGACGAGGAATGCGCGCCATCGTCGAGGATACAGAGGAGTCAGCCATTTGCCACCTTGTAAAAAACAGGAAAATGAAATGGTTGCGGATCAGCTGGCCGACCCCTGAGGAGCAGTGTGTCAGCGGTGATTAGGTAAGAGATTGCCTCACGTAATGACACTGCATGGCTCTAGCAGTGCAGAACCACAAACAATGCATACCAGTGTTTTCCAGCTCACGCCCCCCTGCAGCTGATGCCCCGGGACGTCTAAATAGACACACATACAGCCGCCTTTGCCTCTGCCTCGAAAACGTTTCACCATTTTCTCGAGATAAAGACATCCGGAAAAGCACTCGCCCTTTCTCTCACGGCGCCTCTACACACACTGCAGATGAAAGATGGAGGTGATTAAAAAAGGCAGCACAATGGGGTCCATACAGTTTTCCATCAAAGCTTATTGTTGCTATTGACAGCAGTATTTCTCAGTGCAAATACGCATTGTTAAATATGCTCCATAGACCAGGCTCTTTGGGAACAATGAGCTTATGAGAGAACACGTCCCTGTCTGTTGCGGCTGGCGCTGGGTGTTTTTCATCATCAATTCTACAACAGTAATGGAGCATTTCTCTCTCATTAGTGCAGCCAGTAGCTCACCAATCATTAGGGCTGCACGATTTTTAAAAAAATATGTAATCGTGACAAGTATTGAATTTGCGATTAGATTTGTGATATATGTGTTTAAAAAGTGGGATTCTGTTCAGACTGCACATTGCAAACAACTCCAGGAGCATTAACATTTGAGAGAAGACTAAATGTCATGAAGAATCTCATGAATTTCAGTGTGTAGAGGTCTAAAAACTACAGTACAACAAGGTTTTTCTACAAAAGACGGCACATTGTCTATATGTTCATTGTAGAGATTTGCAAATTGGGCCAGCTCAAATTGCGTCTTTGATTCAGTTGTGATCTATTGTGCAGCCCTACCAGTCATGTGCTTACACTGGAGCTTTCACAAATGGACAAGAAGTGCATGGATTTGTGTTGACGGACTGTACAATGTGTTAAGATCATCAGGCTTAAGACACAGTTGGTGACATTGATTTTCTATAGACATGGGCCGATAATGGCTATCCATTGTCTCTAACACAAGCAGTCATTACTGGGGTGTTGCCTCCCTCTTTTCCAGCCGCAAATGTATAATCAGTAAAGAGGAATGCATGACTTATACTTACACGATGGAGCTGTTTGTGTACGTGTGCCACTATAAGGTTTGCATGCTGTACAGTTGAATTTACTGTTTAGTATTGTGAAGAAGCTGTATGTGTACGGTCTCATATCTTTTTATACTATATATTTTGCCATGATATGATTTTTCTCTAAACCTGATCTTATTATATTTTGGTGGAAGTAGTTCATCTTCAACGGTGTGACTGAGGACAAGGTTGAATGTGGTGTTTCTTTTTATCGAGTAGGGAGTGATGAATTGTAATGTCTTTTTAAATAATGAGCAGAAACATTAAGTACTTGGCTATGATCTAGTGTCATTATCTGTTGCAATAGAGTTTATTGATTACACGGAAACGTTGTCTCTTTGTCTCTTTCATGCCTTTCTCTGACATTTTTCTCATCCCATAAGATCCCTTTGTCGCACTGGACATGTCACTTATAATTTAACATTGTCAGGTTTGTGTGCGTTGCCATAAGAAACGACCCCCTGACATCATACTCCCCGCGCCCTGTCCACGAGGCACTGCAGCAGGTGAAGCGTCCTTGTCCGCCCTTGTGGGGCACTAGTGTCCAGAGCCTCTTCTATGGGACAGTCTTTACTTCAGGATTGAGCAGCTTAAGGATGGACACCTCGCCTCTGCACAGACTCTGCAGCCGCCACAGAGAAAATGAGATCTGAGGATTGGGTTTAGATTCGCCACTGTAGCACTTCCACTCTGATGCACTGTGGCTAGCATCGGGGGGAAAGGCTGTCAGCGCCAGTCGAGGAGGGGGAGGAGGAGGAGGCAGAGACATGGCACAGCACCGCAGAGCTATCTAATAGATCAATTTGTAATAAATCTGTTGCCTCAAGCTGTTGTTGTTCGCTGCTACTCAGTAAAAGGTGTCTGCGTTTCTCAGGCAAGAAAATGCTTGTCGGGTCTGGCCATACAGAGCTATCAGTGAGCGAGCAGGCCTGGAGCAGTAAATCATTTTCTCTGTACCAGCTTTACATTGCTCCAACATAGCAGTCTTATCAAGCCCTTTGGTTTAAAAAATGCATGTTATTAGCAATCAATAGCTCAGGGAGCCAGTGCTCCCATCATATTAAATTTTCCCATTATCCAATATCAGCCATTAATCACAATGAAGGCGCTATTGATTAGGCCATCAGCCAATTTATTTGAGAGTCACCAACCAACCAGGGCAAAGCTGCTGAGTGTCAGAGTTGGAAATGCCCCATTATTATGACACCAGTTTGATCTTTAAGGTAACAAAAGCAGCCTCTACAAAGACCACAGGGGACCCCACTCCTGCTCCTTCTCCACCGGCAGCCATATGGACCGTACTAATTGTGTTTTACGCCAACCATTTTCGCCCCATCCATTGGGGACTTGTGGAGAGTAGCTGTAGCTATAATGTCACCAGCAGCAGCGGGTTCAGCTCATGAAAGAAACATTAGCGAGCGAGATGAGGAGACAGGAAGGCAATACACAACAAGTCAACACAATTATTGATTTTATTCAAATGAAAGCTTGCCGTGTTGCTGTTTCAGAATCTCTTGTCGGTGTAGTCTTTTTAAAAGTATGTATTTCCATTTTGTTTGTAGACTAAAACAAGCGTTCACTTTGCACTCTGTCAGCTGATGTTACAGTAGGTGTGATATCAGTGTGTATGTGTTAATCCCCCTAATAGACTTTGGTCTTTTTCATAAAATCAAATGTGATTGCTCAACAGTGAAATCCTTTTTAATCTGTGGTGTTATGACAATACAAACGCCAAGGTTCAGATGTAAATTTGGCATTTGCAGGATTTACTCTGCCCTTCAGGCTGCCTTCTGTTTGTAAAATATTTGATGTGCTAAGTGCGACAGAGCTATATTAGAGTGTGTTTTAAACGTTTATAATAGGCAATAATGAAAAGGGCAAATCTCCAAGAGTCAGTTGTGGGAGGGGCTGGCACTATGCGGCTCATTGTGTGTCCCTTCTAACAGTTTTGGTGTAATTATTGAAATTGATGTTTGCTGCAGAGCTGTAAATCTGTGAGATCTTGTGTTAATAAAGAGACAGAGGCAGCCGGAGTTGTTAAAATGGGAAATAAAAAGCAATCAAGCCTCCGACATCGTGTCCTCAGCCTGAAATGAACCAGTGGAAATCCTAATTAAAGAGGATGAGCAGCTCGCTGAGTGCGTATGTGTGTGTCAGAGCTGAGCGTAGCCTGGTTTCTATCAAAGTATACACTGCAGTTTAGTTCATTTCAGTTAATTTGAACCGATGTTAATGATCTTGACTTGCGTTCTGTGACATCCAGCCATTTAGAGATCGCATAAGGGAACACTTCATAAATAATAAGTGGTTTTACAGACACTATGTTGATCTTAGAGGCGCAGTTTGTTTCCTCTGCCAAGAAAAGATGCTTTTGCTAGTTCATTTGTTGGCTGGCTCGCTAATCTGTGGGAAAGATAACTACCTCACTGATTTTGATGCCGTTTTAAAAATAATTCTTTGGTTTTATTTGTGAGGAAATTGCTTTATGACGACAACATGCATGACTACAAGATCCAGGTTTAAGTCCAGCATGGCAGCTTTGTCTTACTGTTTACAATTGCAATGCGGGTCAGTAGATTTTCAGACCAAAATATTGGATTTTTGCCAGTAATGTAATTGTGAAGCTAGAGGTAGAAATGATAAATAAAAGGTTAAATCATTTCTGGTGCTTGTAGCTAAAACCACAAATGGTCAACCATGTATTTCTTCTTTCTGGGTTCATAGTACACTGCTTTTGATTATTGTTCTGTGAAATGAAATGCTGCGCTTGTTTTGCTGCCCTTTTAAACCGCTTTGAATCACCAAACTCTTATAAAGATATTAAACGGCTGTTAAACGTGTCCCTCTGTATCTATGTGGTGTAGTAGTGAGTGTATTCTATCTGGCGGCTCTATCTCTCCATCCTTCCTCTTTAGTGAAGCCGGAGCAGTTTCTTTGTTGCCTGGAGGAGTGTGTGCGGAGTCGTGCACAGAAAATCGGTGTGCCGTGATGGCCCCTGATGGTTATTGCTGCTTATGTAAAGTGCTGGAGGAGACACTGTGGGGGAGGACGCATTGATCTCGTCCTATTGACTTCATAGATCCTCTTTGGGCTCACTATAAAGTTACCTTTGTCTGTCATCTTCAAATGTGGCTTTTTCAAATTAGCCAAATGATTGTTGTGTCATTGTGTACATTTGAAGAGTTGAAGGTGAGTCTTGCTTTTCTGACACCATGTTTGTTCTTGTGTACCGCGCACTGCAGAGGCTTTGAACCTGACATGCAGTAATCTTTAGGTTATATTAAAAGGCTGTGCTGTGTTTACCGAGCGCCTCTGTGTAAAGAAGCCAATGGAAAATAAAGGGAATGGAGTGAGGTGAAGCATACAGAGTAATAGGGCTCCTTTCTATATGAAGTCATTTATATCAAGGCTTTTAGGACCAAATGGGTGCTTTATGCAGACTGACAGAAAGGAGAGCTTGCAAGAAAACCTGCAGTCTATTGGCATTGTGAGTCAGAGAATTTATACAAAATCATTGAATTGATGTTTTCTCAGAACAAAATTGGAGACCAAGTGCTGTGTGTAAATTGTAGCTTACAATATGGTAGAAGTAGACATTTACTGCTTGCCTTTCTCTTCTAATGGGAACCCACAGAGGACAAACTTATGCTTATGACAGTTTTATGGCTTTTTGCATTAAATCCTTTCTTCACACCAAAAAAAAAATTGATGTTATTCTTGTTTTGCTCTATAGTTATGTTTTGGGGCTTTCATTTTTTATTATTGAATGATTTGTTGCTATATGTGTAGAGCTGCAGCTAACAATTACTTGATTTGTTGATTATGATTTTGTTTTAATGATTATGATTCATTGTTTGATTAGCGGGCTAGTCAAATGATTATTTCTATTATACGTTCACATTTTTTAACAAATATTAAATAGTGTGACTGAAGGCTTCTAGAGTAGTATTGGCAAAAATCACATGAGTTTTTGTTTGTTTTTTCCAGGTAATGATTCTCAAATTGTTGCAAACCTGTGTATGTGCATTTGTGTTACTGTTCAACCACAAGGGGTCAGTAAAACAACCTTAATTTTAATCTATTTTACACTAAACATGAGGACAATTTAAAACTTCTGCGCAGGTTGAATGAGCCTATAAATGTGTTAGTGTATAAGCTGTGTTGTCCCATCTCCACTAACTAATCTCAACGTCTATCCCGTTTGACGTCTCAGCTTCCCAATCCTGTTTGTAGTGTCAACATTGTTTTATCCTTGAACTGGCTGAACTCTGTTACTCATGCCATGTTAATGTTTTATGACATGTGAACCCCGGGGATATCCAGTAGAGGGGGTTGTTCCCGTGGACTACTTTTCCACCTTTACCACGGCCCATTTGATGCCACCATATAACCCCTGTTTATTGCCGTGGAGGTAGGTGACCATGATTGATTGTTTGAAACCTTAGCTCCACTGCCATCTGCCTTTCACTGTTACCTGTCCTATGTGCTTGGCTTTGTTTGTGAATAGCTCTGGCTCTCCTCCTCCTTGGCTCCCTTCCCCTTGTCTTTGTTGTACCACGCGGCCCTAAAGCCCTCGGGGGGATGAGCCGACAAATATAAGACGGCAAGAGGTTAGTTTCACCCCCTCGGTTTCCTCTAGCTTTCCCTCTCCCTGGCGAGCACTCGGAGCCAGACAAGTTTGCAGCCACTCAAAAGCAGCAAATCGACTCACTGTAGGCTTCACTGTCACTTATGGCTGAGCAGGGGCATAGCAGCGCTCTAGGAGTCCAAATCCTCCCTCCCCTCCTTCTCTTCTTCTCCTCCGCCTTCTCCAATTGAACTGAAAACCCTATTTGGCACGGCACCACAGCGGCTCCAGATTAGCCCACTGAAATCTGCTCTTCATTTAAACATTAGTGGTGCGGCGCTCATAAAGTCTGATTAAGTGCTTGTCACGTTTTGAATCATTCCAGCTGGATGGATCCGGTCCTCCATCTTGGTTTGCTGTGGTTAATTTTGAAACAATGGCATATGACAGTATTTCTTGTCAAGGTTTTACGGTGTTTGAATGAATGTGATTGAGAGGAAAACAACCACATCAGTTTTTCTTTTTCTTTTCATTCAAAGCACAAAACAAACCATCTTCTGGGCACCAAGCCAGAACTGACTGAAAACACAATGTAGTCAGCATCAGCAGAGCAAGGTGGTGTCTGGCTGTGCACTGTCCTTGCACTGTTGGAGTGATTTATCTGGAAATTGAGGTTGTTGGATATAGTAGCATAGATTTGCTGTGTCCTTTGATAGTGCATACTGAAATCCTTTCTTTAGTTACTATAGTAAGAAACTCTGGATCACTTACTGTTGCTGTATTTAGTAGTTGCTCTAATAGATTTTCATTTCAATTTGAAATACAGTTGTGGGTTACTTTGATTTGTGAAGGCTGCTCTTTGTCCAAGTTGACATTTAGACAATTATTGAATCGCGGCAGTGCAGGCAGGAAATGGAATAAGGAAGAGAAAAGACAGACATGAAAAAACAAACTAATAGTGTCTGACAGCTTTATATAAAACAAAACTTCATTGGTAGAGTGGCTGCTGTAGAATAGTCTGTTAAGTCTAAGTCTCGGTTGAGTCTGGATGATGTTTTGCAAATCATCGTTAGCATTTAAATTGAATTAAGAGTTCAGTTTTACAATCATTAGTATTAACTGATCATTAGTTTTAACACAAGATTGTATAAATGTATCAGGTTTAATGTTTTGAACCCAGACACGTACATTATAGATTAATTTTCTATATTCATTTCTATATTACGACATTGCTTTTATACATACATTATACAAACTATACATACTATAGCTACTAAACCAGTTTGTGGATGTATAGTTTATATGTTGTAGTATGTAGTATAGTAGCATTCTTACGCTTTTTTCTCAAGCTTCATAAAGCACTTGACAACAATAGTTTAAACCTGGCTCTTTGCTGTGACCGCTTTGTCACAGAGGATCCAACAGCACCTCGTCACAGCCCCAGAGACCTCCCTCAGCCCCCTGCCTCTCTTTGTATTTAGCACTGCTCTCCTCTGGTAATCAGCCGCAGCCTTGTGAGGATCTGTCAGACAAAGCACACTTCTTCTATCACCTCTCCTTTCTCTCCTCTGAGTCTTCCCTGGAGTTTAGTGTCTCGTGCAGCTGCTGCTGTTGTGATGCTGACAACAACAGGCTGAGACTAAAACGACGCTTCATCTTTGCCCCTCGCTCTATTAGTCCACCACACAACCTCGGATGTGCTGTCGACATAAGATAACCACAATAAAAGTCTAAAACGTCTTTGTCAAAGAATGATAGAGGCTGTATGTGGATTTTTCACTTTGGACTTGTGCTTTGTTTGCACTACGCTCTGCTCAGGGGGACCCTTGGGGCGCCCCGTTCGATGGCTGTGTTTTAATTGTTTGTGACACATGAAATGAGAGACAATAATGTGTGAGTACAAAGCCCAGGGGATCACTATCTGGTCAGCCTCCATAGAGATGTATGGAGGTTTCCTCACCAGCGAGTCTATGTGCCCTGGAAACCTCTCACTGCTGCCTCTAATGTCTGTGTGTGTCTTTGCTCCTCGGTGAATCTCCGCAGCACCACCTGATTTGACTTGGTAATGGAGCATTGATGAGTCTTGGGGGAAATCGGAACAGGAGCAGAAAACCAGGCTGCGCTGTGAGCCGGCAGCAGCCTGTGCGGCTCAATAGGAGTTGACAAAAGGAGAAGGAAGAGGCAGAGGCACAAATGAAGGTGTGGAGATAGAGCTGTCATGTGTTGATGCCTCCGGCCGCACAGCATTTCTCTAGAGGCTGCACTAAACTGAGAGGAGATGGTTTCACTGCACTGCACTAAATGTGTGTTTTACTCTCAATAGGACGTTTGCTCCACCGGACAGCAGATTATTTAAATGGTTAGCCCATTGCTCCTAGAATATTGAGTTTAGAGTAGAGGACATAAAAGGTAGTCGAGGCTGTAGTAGAAGTAGGCAGATAAAAGCCGGATCACTTATGCACTGGCTGTTATATGAAGCACATTTGTGCTGCTGTTGATGTAGCCCATAATTCAACCAGCCTTGTTTTATCACTCAGCTCACGCCTACACTGTAGCTGCTCACAAACACAAATTCCCCTTGACAGCGAGGGTAGGCCCCTCTCTAATATAAAACAAGGATTCAGAGATGAAATTCTCATCATCGTCGCCTCGCCACGGCCGTGCAACATGAGGAGTGCTCAGAACAAAAAGCAGGACTGCCAGTGCCCGGCTCCCTCACAGGGGGACCTTGTCTGCTGTATCACTCCTGCTAGTGCTGCAATTAATATTAATGTGCTTTAAAGCACGCTTCAGCAGCCCCTCTCCTCTCTGCTCTGTGTGCGTGTGTGTGTGTCTGTAACAGGAGGAAGAGGGCAATAACGCTGGCGGGGATAAGAATCTAGGCAGGATATGACAGTCCTCATGTCAGCTGTCTCTGAGCTGGAGGGGTGTGGATAAAGACGAGGACTGAGGCGGGTCCCAGCAGCAGAGAGACAGGTACTGGAGCCACTGGAGCCGTGCAGCCGGTTTATTTAGTCATGTTGTAATAATGCTCGACCTTTTCTCTCAAGTCCACTCACTGACCTTTAACACCATACTGCTCTGCAAATCACCGCTGACATGCACACACACACGCACACGCACACACACACACGCACACACGCACACGCACACACGCACAC
>KN484099.1:11652-23665 GCA_000787095.1 Periophthalmodon schlosseri
ACGCACACACGCACACACGCACGCACACACGCACACACACACACACACACACATATCCATGTCAGGTTTTCATGCTTTCACAGACTTCATTTCCTGGAGACTGATGCTGCCTTAACCATAATTACATCTTCACCTTAACCTAAACCTTAATTTTAACCTAAGTGAAAGCATATTTTAACTTAATGTCATGTAGATAATACCCACCTCATGGGCATGGTTTTTGTTCCTCACAAAAAGAGTCCACAAGTGCAGTACACACACACACACACACACACACACACACACACACACACACACACATACTTCACTCTCCCCACGATAATGACAACATTGCAGTGACACAAGGCCTCCAACAAATTATATTCAAGAAAAGATTGACAGATTTCAAAACACACACACACACACACACACACACACGCACAAAGACACACTACAGTGAGAGAGGAGTGAGCTCCTTTACAAGCAGCGTCATGCTCTGCCAACTCCACCAGTGGATTGTTCCAAATTAGTATGCATTAGGTGGTTAGTGCAAAGCATTTAATTATGCGAGATGGCACTAAACTGTCTATGTTATGATTAGCCCAACACGTTACAACCCTAATCTCCCCTTTTTCCACATGGAAGAGCTGCATGTGTGGACTATGGCCGTGGCTTTAGTGATAGTGCATTTCATGTATTCCCTTTAAAACATCTGTGTTTTCTCTCTGCCTAACAGCGTTTTTGATCCATTCTGTCTTCTCTCGCCGTGGCCTCTGATACATTGTCGACCTGATATTGAATCAAGTCTGTCTGCCTTTCATGTGTGTCTGCGCACATCCTGGCTCCTCTGTCTTCACTCAGTGGGCTGTTCATGGGAGGCATGGCTTTTTAATCTTGGGCAGCGACAGTGGCAGCGGCAGCAGCAGAGCCAAACCAGGAGGCCACCCCTGTAGCCCTGTCGCTTCAGTCAGTCCCAGCATCCCCCAGAGCAGCGCATTATACAGCAGAGATATCAAATCATGAATCATTTACACCAGTTCAGCTCCTCCCTCTGCCCCCCCTTTCTATGCCCAGTCAGCTGCCTGCTTGCCACTGTCCATATCTTTAACGAATGATTATTGCATTTCATAAACATGGCCTGTAGTAATTACAGCCGTATTGATCCGATCCTCGTTGGCTCCAAGGTTGGGAAAAATCGTTTCTTTTGGCTGTCTTCTCTTCACACATTTGATTTGTTACTATATGCTGGGCAGAATAAATCCTATCAGCCACTGAAAGCTGTGATTTATTTAGCTCAACTACACTTTTTTCTTTCACAATTTTGGCGTTTGGTTATAGAAGGACGTTGTTTATTTTTTATTTGGTTGGTGTTTGTTGGCTCATTATCATTGTGGGGTTTTGTGTAAAAGTGCAGGGCCACGGGGGTTAATGCGCTGGAAAAAAGTGATTTAGGTCAGTAGTCATGCCGGCATCTGTCAGTGTGACAAGTGAGCGCTTTAGGAGGCTGTGCAGTTGAATAAAGGACAGAGAGGAGACGGGCTTTCAAACAGGGCTGGGAATCACAAGGTATTTCATGATTCATTGCGATACACAAACAATAAAATCTCTCTGAATGGTATTGTGTAAATATCTATATATAAATAATATATATGGTAAGAGAGATTTCTGATGATAACCTAAAATCAGGCCTGTCTACAGATATTTGGGAGCCAGGGCAAGAAGCCTCCCATGGGCCCCCCTCTAATATAAATGAATAGGAAGAGGGTCCAATTCCGGAAACTCCAGGGCGCAGGACAACAGACCCCTTTGTTCCCCCCTGTCGACTCCCCTGGGTAAAATATATCACGGGCGACAGTAGCTCAGTTGGTGTGTTGGAGTGTTTATCCACTGATTCAAAGGTTGGCAGTTCAAATCTCGCTATCGACATAAACATCATTGGTAGAGCAGTCAGATCCACTGACCCACAGGTTGGCAGTGTGATCGTTGTGTCCTTAGGCAAGACACTTAACCCACCGCTCCCCCAGTGTCTGCGTGCACTGGTGTATGAATGTGTGTGTGAATGTGAGTGGTTCCTTGATGTAAAGCTCTTTGAGGTGGAAAAGCGCTATATAAAAATGTGACCATTTACCATCACTATTAAAAGAAACATATTTTTAAGCGCCATTTGCTTGATTGTAAAAATATTACAACATAGTGAATATTTCATCTGGAAATCAATAAACATAAATATGATATATGACCTCAGTGATATTACCACACTTTTGAAAAATGTATTGAACTATTAATCATACCAATTATCATATATTTCTACAGTCCAGTTCTTATAAAGTAAATAAATAATGAAATCTTTGCCTATTGAGTGGGGAAACCTGACTTGAAAATCGTGCCAGCTATGTTGTTACATGTGCAAATCTAATCACTCTCACCTCTTCTACCAAAACCTCAAATTCCCTGATTATTCTCTCTCTAGATTCTCCCTCTCCTTTTGAGTTTAAAGAGCTCGCTGCAGATTCTGTGTAAATATCACTAGTGCTGATGAGGAAGAAGTGCCAGGCGCTCGGCAGGGGCATTCACAGAGCCATTTTGTGTTACTTATTAATGTATCTTCTGCGCTACCTCCCTTCGAGCTGTATAGATTACCTCCTGCCTCACAGCAAACATAGAAAATAAATGCGTTTGTGCCTATGCCAGTTTAATCATTACAGCCCCCTCTCAATTTCCACTGTAAATGTCTGTAATCCTTCAAATTAGCTCGTGCACCACGCAGAGACGAGGCATTGATTTCAGAATGTTCAAGCGTGTAGTTCATTTTGGTAGAGCCACGTTACAGTTGCCTTGTTGCTGTAGGGATGATTCTCCTGTGGTATATTGGTGTCACTCAGATTTTTACAAAGCTCTCAAGAAAAGGTAGTAATAATGGGCCATAAAAGAAATGGTTCTACATTGTGAAATGGGACCATTTTGTTTCTACTTGTCTCAACACACCTTGACATCTTAAACAATGTAGACATGGACTGCATTCTCTAGGCAAGATACAAATGCCAGTCACATGGGCGGACATAATGGAGCAAATTGTAGCTTATGATGATGGTTTGGGGGATGGGTGCGATCTCCAAGTGTCAGTAAATGTGTAATGTAGTATAGTTTTGTTTGGTGCTATACATTTATCATAGTGGGCCAACAACTTACTGTTTTTGTAATGTGGGAAAGTAATATCCCTATACATTTTAAAATACATGGAATTCAGTAAACAGCCAAAGTGGTGCTTGCCTTGCATGTTTTATCTTTTGTCTCAGTTCAAGTATTACTAGCTCTGCCTAAGGAGGATTGCATATAACACAAATAAAGTGGCCTTTGCAGTAGTGAACAAAGATATCTCATATTGCATGTGTTTCCAGTAGCACAGAGGCTCTGTAAGTATGTGGCTCTCTCTCTCTCTCACACAGGGCTGTTTTGAAGTAGCCTGTGCTGACAGTTTGCCTCTCGTCCAAACCCCGCGGCGCGGCCCTTTGTTCCACCACCACATGGCTCACTACAGGGCTTAGTCTAATCAGTGCTAAATATTCAGCCTGAGCACAATCACTGTGGACCAATTGCATTCCTCTTGACCTCCCAGATGGAGGTAAACTGCACAGCCTCTCCATAGCACCGCCTCAATGACTGCAGCAGTAACAGTGATAAAGAAGAACAGGGCTCACATGAAAATGGCTGATTGATGCGGACACGCATGTCTCATAATTGGATTATAAGGGAGGATGTTAATAGTGTTACAGGGCTGCAGTGCTGTAGTCTAAACACTGACGAGGTATTTAATAGTGTGGCCTACAGTTGTGCATCCCAGAGGTATTCTCGGGGGTCTTGGCAGGGAAGCACAGGCCTCTTGTTCAGCGCTGATGCCGTGTCAGGCCCAGGGAAACTCATGTGAGTCACTCTGACTGGAGCCCTTATGCCACTGACAGCTGTGTGCTCCAAACAAAACACTGCCTATTTCCCCCGCACACACACAGCACTGTCAGAGATATTAAGCTCCACTGTAATGCCAGGAAATCTATAACAATGTAATGTATAGTATTCAGCACATTCATGTTACTTTTAAAATCTGGGCAAAGTCAATTTACAGAGAAGCAAAATGGACTTATCACATGCACTGGTCAAACTTTACTGAATGGAAAATGAAACACAATTGATGAACAATGTTTAATCAGTGTCACATGGTATACACAGTCTTTTCCATTGTGAAGGCTTGGACACAGTTGGTCCCTTTATGGCTAAACTGAATCATCCATTACAGGCTAAAAGTGCTTACGGCCCTCAGTGATGTCTCATTATTATGGTTGGTGAGTTACTCAAAGCCATTTGACCTCCCATGATACTGAATTGGAGTAATATAGTGTCTTCACTTTGACTTTCTATTTTACATCGCTGCTATGAAGTTTTACTGCAGATAAAGATAGCAAGTAGTACACACATTTTAATTTACACAACCCATAGATATTGGTCTTATTATGGCTTTTATCTTCTGTGATGTATAGTGTTGTTTGGTACAAAGAGGTGGTCAGTCATGACACGGCTCCACCTCTGTCGTGGTTTCTCTTGTTTATTGCTGTGTAGCCTAATGGTGAGTGTTAAGAGAGAGATGTAATTAATTGGCCCTGACAGCTCCGAGGGGCTGCAGAGGAGTCTGGGAGCAGGTGCTGACTGGGCTGCCCTCCTTTCTCCTCCGCTGGCCCCTAATCTGAAAGTGCATATCTCCACTCCTCTCTCCCCTCTCTCTCTTCTTTCCTCTCTCCTCTCTCTCTCCCCTCTCCCCTTCCCTCTCCCCTTCCCTCTCCCCTTCCCTCTCCCCTTCCCTCTCCCCTTCCCTCTCCCCTTCCCTCTCCCCTTCCCTCTCCCCTTCCCTCTCCCCTTCCCTCTCCCCTTCCCTCTCCCCTTCCCTCTCCCCTTCCCTCTCCCCTTCCCTCTCCCCTTCCCTCTCCCCTTCCCTCTCCCCTTCCCTCTCCCCTTCCCTCTCCCCTTCCCTCTCCTCTTCCCTCTCCTCTCCCCTCTCTCCCCCCTCACCTCTCTCTCCCCTCTCCTCTTCACTCTCTCTCATTTCTCACCTCCCTCCACACTCCCCTCTCTGACCAATCGCTTCAGACGGCTCATGGTGAGTGCCACAGAGCAGGATGGACGACTGCTGCATGAGAGGTGCATTACCAGCAACTGCCTGAGGGAGCACTATACCCCCTATCCATTTCCCTCAAATGCTTTTGTATTGGGTTTCTTCATGGGTTCCAGGCTCTTCCTGAACATTTTGAGCGCTTTTGCCCTTTCAAAAGATATAGCAGTTGTTATGAATTGCTAAGTGCTAGATTAGATTTTCTATATGAAACCATTATTCCCTGTGGTCAGAATTTCAAAGTACATTTTTAATTGCTATACCTTTTTATTAGGATTTATCTTGTTTCTCATCAGTGCACAAATTATAAAGCGGCATTTTTCTCTCACCAAATGAAAATTAGATGGTGTAAATTTCCAATACACAGATTTTCTTATCCATAAGTACTTCTATTTGGACTTTCTATGTCAAAACATAATATTAGCAGCCATCACTCATGCATTTCCTCTTAGCTTCGATCCTCCTGCTTCTGTCAGTTTATTTCAATACTAGACTTTTTCTGACCGTTTCATTTTTAAAAGGAGCTAAAGCTGTCACGCCAGATAAAAGACAGTCCTGGCCCCTGAATTACAGTGCAAGAGCAGTGTCTGTATTTACCGCGTCGTCCCCTCCGCTGCTGTCAAGAGGAGAGGGAGGAGAAAATGGTGGACACAGCAGTGCATTCATGTGTCTGTGCATTGACATGTTTCATCAAAGACTGAGCCGGACACTCGCTGTACTGTGTGTGAAGCCATCAGTCAGGCCACTCCGACACACTACATCCAACCAACACTGTAATAGTCACACACTGAAAGCTGACAAAAGATGATTTTATTGCTGCTGTTGACATATTTTTGATATAAGACTCATTTTTTATCACTTAGCTTTGGCAGATGGGAGTAAAAGAGTGTGTGATTGTAGCAGGGGACTACAGTTTATTGCTAAGCCGTTGTTTTTGCAGTTGAACAATCACAAAGAAATGCTTATCTTGCACTGCTCCTTTTTATGTGATGGGATTGTAACACTGTATGCTAAAATGAATGTACTGATGATATTGATGCTCACAAATCACACTATTCTGTACTCTTGTTTATGGTTATTGGTACTCAAATGTTTTCGTGTTGTTTGATTGTTTGACTCAGAGATTGCGATGTACATAGTGGAAGAGTGGCTGGTTAATTTGCAGAGTGAGTTGTGCAGAGATTTTAACATTTGTCAGTAAATCAAAGACTGGCCGGTTCGAGCTCCACAAATATACTGCTTGAATTGCTTAACTTGTTTAAAGCCTGTCACACACTACAGGATCTTTCAGTCTTAAATGATTTTTAAATGTGCGACAAAAAGCGTACGCGTCAGACACAAAGAGAATCTTAAATGTGCTCAAAGACTGCAGCGGGATATGGCAGTGAAAAGACCGCACACCACAAGCTAAAAGTTGTGGGCACACCTTGCAACAGCCATTTCCTGTCTACAGTAAAATGACTCGCTTTGAGACTCTAAAGTGTTCAAAAGATCAAAGCAATTACACTTCTATTTTATATGCAACTCAAACTGTGTTATTATTTGTGAAAAGTGGTGCTCAAAAGTGGTTCCAGATAAATGCTTTTAATGCACAGAAGGCTGGCCATAAACTACACAGGAAGTAAAGTCACTATTGCTAATCTGAAGCAGCTTTACCCCAATCCCCACAGCATGAATTTATGTAAACAGACACACGTGAGGAACTACTCTCGCCTTTTTACCTTTTTAAAGAACACTTCGAACTGGATTAATAGTGCTGTTTTGTGGACAGGGTGTCATTATTTGCGGAATGTATAAAATGGATGAGAATGCAGCAGTATAACTTTACAACTTTACGAGGGATGAGTAATAACGTCGCCTAATTATTTTCGCTATTTCTTGTTTGTATCTTGTGCCTCTGTGTGCGCCACTCTGTCTGCCCATGATGTTCTGTTTTATTGGCTGGTGCAGTGGTTAGATCTACGATATGACAGAGCAGCTCAGAGTCGCACTGACACTACACACATGAGGAGCGCAGCAGATTAAAAAACGCACACGAAGATCCAAAGTCAGGTCATGCCTCCCTGAAATCGTGGAGAAGCAAATCAGGTCCTAAATCGGGCAAATTATCTTGTGTTGTGTGGCAGACTTAAGATCCTGTTTTATGCTTTTAATGTGACTAACAAAAATTGGCATCTTTGTTATGTGCTGTCCATCTAATCACCAAGAGCGCATCGTACTTTTATTTTTAGATGGTATCTTCTGTCTGTCTGCCTGGGAAAGAACACAATTTGTTACTGCTGAAATCATTGGCACCATTTTGTTTTCTTATGCCTTCTGAAATTGACAGCTTACATCTAATTATCGCTACAGCCAATATAATTATTTGGAAAGATAATTCAGGGCACCTCTGACACAGGGATGCTGATAATATTACCTCCTCAGTACTTTGACTAAATCAGATAATTGCTTGTTATTTTGATGTGAACTGCAAATAAGTGTTTTTCTCCCTCTCAGACTTACCTTGAAAACACAGATTAATTTCCCTGGCTGCGGCGGCGGGTCACTCTCATTTTTCAACAGCATCATTTCAGTGGGCTTTAATTAACACAACAAGGATCGGGTGTCCTCCTGTGTCATCCTCTCACACATCCAGCCCAAACTCATTAGCCCGGTCGCTCCTAGACAAAATGCTGCTTCAGACTGCATTTAGACTTGGTTTTTTTTTTTTACTCATTTAGTTGTGCCTAATTGACAGTTTTCAGGTTCTAGAATGTGATTGTGTCATAATCTAATCTCATCAACGTTTTCTGGGGGTGTGACGCTAACTGTAGGCACCGCTCTGTCTGAAGCTTTGTTAGACTTTAATCCAAGCTTTGTTTTAACACAATCTGACCAGAAAGAACTGACTTAGCTGGAACTACAACAGCTGTTTTGTGTTGTTAAACAAGTCTCTCACACATAAAATTAGCCACGAGCTAGCTAGTATTATCCAACAGGTTTTCACTTAGTCACACTCACTGTTTTTGTTGAAAATCAAACACTTAAACATGACCATGAACTCTTGCGTTGATCAGACTCCTGAAAATTAGTTGTATAAATCTATTTTGTGTTTTTTCTTGAGCTTGCGTTTTCAGACAGTCCTAAAACTTTTTGGGCTGTGTTTGCTAATTGTGTCACCATTGTAACTGCTGAATATTCCACCATAGAGATGTGTGTAGAACACCCCCAGCATGATGCCATTGCAAGTATCAATTGATAACATTGTACTTTCCATTGAAATATTCGAAAGGTACATTCACAAACGTTGAACTCGATCATTTCCGTAATCGATTGGACCCAAGAACTCACTATATTACAACAAAAATCTGCATTTTAACATTATTCTGTCTACCTGCCCCTCATCTGTATTAAGTATTATTGCCCTATAGAATGTTATGATGTAGTCTGAAACCCAGAAAAATAGCCTTCCAGACATATGTTTTATCTGGCACCTTAGATCTGTGGAAATAAGAAGCAATGATAAGTCCTGGATTAAACTAAGGTTACATTTCAATGTTTTTCATGACGTTACATCAGTTCGTGTAACAAAGAAAAGAGACATGCTCGATGTCCTGTTCCTTGGGCTGTCTCTACATTCAGGATAATGGTGAATGCCTTTGTGTATTCATTCTTCCGTGATCAAAAGTACCTCTGTTTTTGAGGAAAACGACGCACCATTTAACAACAACTAAAGACTAGCTTTAAATCTGCATCAAATGGTAGAAAGTAGAGATTTGCTTCAAGAAATATTATGATTTAGCTTTTTTCCCCGTTGAATTGAATACTATTTGGATTGTACCATACTGCCAGTATAACTACTATATAATCAGGTTTTCATATTATGGTTCAGGAACATAAACAACTTCTCCAAAATGTGAACTCCTCTTAAAAACTCTTACTTTTGCTCCCACTGGATGTACTGATGGATCATGTTCATTAAAAAGTGTATTTGCAATTTTCTTTTAATTACGATTTGCTTAAGATTTGATTAATTGCCCAGCGCTAACCCTTACTGTACTTCTCCATTTGATCCAATTGCTACTTTTCCCTATAGTAGTTTTTCCAGCGCCTGCAGCTGCCTGTCGTCCTCTACCCCGTGTCTGTAGCGATAGCAAGACTAATGTATTCAAGTCGCTACCACGGTTAGCGCCATTACTTTACCTTTGTTTAATTGAGGGGAAACTCCCTTGGCTCCCGCTTAGCCCTGCGCTATGCTATCCCACGCCAACCCTAGGAGCTGGGGCCACTGAACCCTGACAGAGCCCCCCACGACCACCCAGCACAGCCAAGAGGGACAAGATTTTATTATGATGAGATGTTGATGAGAAGACAGCCCATCCTCCATTATAACAACCCACAGTGGTTAAGGTAGCTATAGCTCGGCGCCCCCTAGGTGTATTTAGATGGAGGTTCTAAATATTTTAAAAGGTGCTGGGGGGTGAAAAATCAGAGCTGGGGGTTTTGACATGGGTTGTATGGTGGGTTTGGGAGCGCAGTCAAGGGCAGACAGGGGCAGCCTTGTAATTGGCCGACACAAGAGGAAAGTGCATAGCCTCGTGAGCCATAAGGTAATGTGTGAATAAGCCCAAAATATCCCTCCTGCAGCCACACCAGTTTGGCTCGTGGTGTTGATAGCTGCCATAGCCTTGCACTGCACCCAATGTTGATCCCAACTACAACAGACACTATATTATTTTCCTGTCCCCCCCTCCTCCTCCCCTTTCCTCTGCCTCTCTGGAGCTTGTCCCACGCGAGGATTGGCACGTCAAGCCGCCAGAGCTCCTGCCTGGTGTTTTAATTGTCCCGTGCCCCAGAGGCTGCTGGGAGCAAGGTGGGTGGGGTTGAGCTGTTTCTCTAGTGGGGGGTAACGGAGGAGAGGTGGTGGTGTCAGATGCAGGGGTGGTGATGGGGATGGAGGGGGGGGGGCTGAGTGGGAAGCGTCAGAGCAGAAATGGAAAGGCACGAAGATGAGATTTGAAAAAAAACGATAAAAGACAAGGTTTTATTATGCCTGTTTTTACTGTATTTGTAGGTTGAGGATGTACACAATTTGTGAAGGTGAAACCACTGAAGCTAGGGAAACGATTGGAAACTAATTACTAGTACATAAAGTACCACATTTGGAATCTAACTACCCCTAATTTGAGATGTCTTTATTTATCTTTGACTATTGCACTGTATTATGAACTATTATGAAGAGAATGTTGCTATGCTCATTTTTTTTCAACAATACTCTTTTCATTGTAATTGCCAATTAGTAGTATATATTAAAGCAGCTCTCTCGGGGTCAAAATGAGACCCCTGTGGGCTGTCCGCATCTAATTATAAAGCAGGTTTATCTGCCGTGAACGAGGAAGTAATGCTGGTGCGCTTTTGGCATACTAGTCTTTGTTAGCAGTGTTGTAACTGAAAAACGCTGGCCTCTGAAAGTTGTGAAATGTGCTTATAAGCTCATTGTGGTGAATTATTTGGATGCTAGTAACAAGATGAGGAAGGTGAGGAGTTTGGGCCAATGCAAACAGTCTAAAATGAACTAGCACTGTGTTTAACATTTTAAAAATATGTTGGAAAAACTCTATTGGGCTTGGCTTTTTTTTACTCAGCCGGTCTGACGAATGTATATTAAAA
This sequence comes from Periophthalmodon schlosseri, assembly GCA_000787095.1. NCBI lineage: Eukaryota > Metazoa > Chordata > Actinopteri > Gobiiformes > Gobiidae > Periophthalmodon > Periophthalmodon schlosseri. The sequence goes on from KN484099.1 coordinate 22,439, forward strand.
TAAAATGGACACTGTAATCAATAAAACCAGCTACCAGCGGTGCTAAAGCTAGAGACTGCTGTGACTACTGAGGTGCTCCAGGCAGGTAATTTTTCACTCATAAATGTCCAGAGTTTGTTAGCTGTGTGTCTAGTCAGCATTTTCAGACCTCTCTGGGTTTGTAAAATGCTGATTTATAATGCCAAACAGGAAGTGGCATGTTTTGATGGTGGCATTTTAACTTCACTGTGGAATTGAAACTGGGTAATCATTTGAATACAGATTAAAAGGTATACCTTGTTTTGTGAATGCATTGTCGATACTGGTTGCTTAGGTTGATTCTATTATGAGGCGTATCTCTTCCTGCTTTTAACGATATTGTCTGTCTTTGTGTGCTGAGCTATAGCCTTTACAACAACACTGTTTTGTCCTATTCATCTCGCAGCCACACAAAAGCCTGTTGGGATAGAAACTCCATTTTATCAAGCAACAAAAAAAAACACTTGTGATTCAAATTTCTATTTAGCTGTCTCTAAAACTCAGGCGGAATTAACAACTGATGTGATTAGGTTTACTCGCTCTATGGCTGTTATTGAGTTAAAAGTAATTGAAAAATTCTGTTTACATGGCAGTTTGTTTTGCAGGCAGTTGTCTCTGTCAGGTACATCATCAAACAGAGCCACAGATGAGCCAAACACGAGTTTAAAAAAAGAGGAACACACTGTAAAATGTAAAGTAAACAAATCTAGATGTTTCCATAGCATGTATTCATAGTTTAATGTGATGGCTAAGAGTGAAGTAGAAAAAAAACGCATGAATCTAATCATGCTTTTTACTTATTAGCTTATTCAGAATGGCAACTGCTTTTGTTAATTGTGATGCTTCTTGTCACTTAATGTTGCAACCAGTATTTTGATATATCCACAACAGATGAAATCCCATTGCAGACGATCACACAAACACATTTATAATACAAGATTAATGGTAAACAACATTGTAGCAGTTATACATTCTTATTACAGGAAAGGAACACAATTTTTATATGTTTCTGAACCTTTGTAGAATACCTTTGTATAGATCAAACCTGCTTTGTTAACCTCGCCAGTCAGATGAATGAGTTGGAGGTCTTGCTCTCCCTTGTTGTTGGCTGTTAGACGTCGTCCAGCTGAGGTCAGAGGTACAACAAACAGCACATATCCCATCACTGCTGTTAGTTACCCACCAGTGTTCTCCCCGTTAAGACCCCCT
>KN484099.1:23717-46680 GCA_000787095.1 Periophthalmodon schlosseri
TCCCTCTCTCACACCCTCCCTCCCTCCCTCGCTCTGCCACATGCTTTCCAAATACCTCACACAAAGATGGAGAGGGGCCATTATACCTCTGGCTCAGTACTGCTCCCCACAGACACACTCACTTACACCTGCGCAAACATGCACCGGCATACCTGCGAGCATTTGTGTTTGTCACTGACTTAGAGAAGCAGACACAAATAGAAAGGCATTAATCTGGTGGCATAAGTGGTGATCATGAACTGGTGAAAATGGAAAGTCCAATTAAAATGGAATTTTAGGCTCTATGCGGTTACACTGGCCCCTATCATCATGATTTACAAAATGTACCTGAGTAATTAGAACTAATGTCTTGGCCAGCCATAGTTTTATGTAACCAAAAATTATTTTTCTGCAAATTACAAAACAAATTGAACTCCTGCTCATATTTGTTCTTCTTCTCTGTGTTGGTAAGTGGAAAGTCTAACCTGTGTAATTGCCCAAGCTAACTGAATAATAAAGAGTTCCAACTAGCCACCATTGTCCAATTTTACCACATTAAAGGTCCTATATTACACAAAATTGACTGTGAGCGACAAAACATCTTAGAATGCTCTTACCTCCTCAACATACCTGGAGTTGTGTTTTATTTCTTTCACACATGTTTATTACACATGGATTATTAGTCTGTCTACATCTCCAAAGCTCAAAATGCTCTGTTCCACCTTATGATTTCATGAAGCGGCAGTTTTCGAGTTAACAGCTCCTTTTACCTCTCTTTGAGTAGAGATTGGCAATTCCAGAGCTGAAATTATCCAAATGAATCTGGATAAGGTGTGTGGAGTTTAAAAACACAGTGGAGCACTTCCTGTATTAGCACATGACATCACAAGGTGGAACAGAGAGTTTCTCGTTTTAGAGAAGAAATATGTGTGTTAAACGTGTGAATGAAACAAAACACAACTCCAGGTATAACAGGAAGTGTGCGTAATACGGACCCTTTAAAGTGCACAGCTGATTGGATAACTAACCCTATACCGACTCAAATTACAGTGTGAAACAATTACCACCTTCACATTAATTATTGTCGTAGCTCTTGTTTTTGCTTTCACACCTAAATAAAAAGCCGAATTGTAATTGGCCAGAGCTGGATCCCAGAATCTACAGACTTGGCAGCGGTGTCATCCAGCCCTATTTGTCTGAATGAGCAGCAGATCTGTGTACATTTGTCGCTACACATGCATCTCCAGCCTCGACCCCCCACACGCCAAAGCAGATTGGACTGTCACCGGGAAAGGCTTACAGCAGCATCACAGGCGGCACGGCTCGACACAGGGTCAGAGTTGAGTGCAAATTACAGCTGGTGTGCCGAGCGGATCTCAATGCACTTTCTGTTTACACACACACACCTGCAGTCTCCTCCAGGCTCCCAGAAACAGACAGGAGCATCGGCCAAAAGCACACACAGCCATTTTGTAACACCCCTAGAAATCTTCTCCCTCCTCTCCCCCCTCCCTCCTGCTCTCCGTATGAGAAATAGATGAGGTGGTGGCATTAAGTGAATTTGCTGTTATTTCCCCAGGCTCTTAGCTGAAGATGTCAAACCTCAACCGCCGAGGCAGCCAAGGATGACTAGCGAGCAAACAGAGTGCCGCGCAGCCCGCCATGCACAGGATCAGCTCTACACTTGTGTGCAATTTATCAAATGGCCCGGGCATGTGACGAATGGACTTGAGGCTCAGAGCAGAAAACACATTAGATGTCTCCTATTCCCTCGTAACAACTCACTATTTAATTACAGTAAATGGTAAGCATCGTATATTCTATAGCAGATTTTACAGGACTAATTGCACCGCTGCAGTTTTGTGGACTACACTTGAGTGGCTACACCGGCGCATTCAGCTTATTAAACGCAATGCAAAATCCCATTACCACCACAGGCTACTAAATTCTGTGCTATGGGTGAGCTGTCACAGTGCAAATTAAAGGTACACCACCTGAACGTCTCTTAAGAGTTCCTCCCAACAACAGGCTCTTTCCTAGTGTTGTTTATCTGAAGTTAAGTCAATCTATTCACCACTGAAATCTAGTAAAATACATTGATTTTTGTGTTGTTTTAACTGCTTAAGTATTAGACAGCAGTTTCCATCACGAGTGAGTGATGTCTCGAAAGGCTATAAATGACAGTGCTACTTTCAGCTTCTGATAAATAAAATGAGATGAAACTAAATGTGCCATTAAAAAGGGGAAGTGCAACACAACCCTCAGAATCACGGTGAGAATTCATGAAGTCCTCCGAGCTTCCCTATTATACACATTTTAATGGGGCAGGTAAAAATGATGAACCTTCTAATCTATTATAGGCTTGGCTATGTGTGTACATTATACAATTTTGCAGTGCATTGATGTTGCCCTACAAATCCTTACACAGCCCAGAAATAAAACTACTTCCAGGGTTAAATCAGAGCAATCAGTTCATTAAATAAACATATTTGATCCTATTTCCTCTGCTGCAGTTAGCCTTGAATGTGCTATGAGCTAATATTCCCCACATCTCAGCACACGTCTTTACAGTACAAGAGTCTGCTCCTCTCCCGCTGATCCGTCACAGTTCCTATTGTATTACACACTTCACTCTCCCCCTCCTCCTTCCCCCCTTGTTTCTCTCCTCTCCCTCTCTCCATCCCTCCCTCCACTGTTGCTGCCGCTGCCTAAATAATTTCTTTACATGTGTGTGGGTGCCCCCTCTTGCTGTGATTCTGATACTTCATAACGGCAGGAGGAAATTGAGCTGACCCTGAGGCTGCCGCGGCTCTTTTATAATGCTGATGTATGGGGCTGTGGGCGCGGGCAGCCAGTAAGTGAGACGCATGTTTTTATTTGTGCGTAGACCAGGGCCCCGGTGTCAGGACACATAACAAGGTTCATTTCTCGCCCACTTGAGCTACTATGGAAACTTAGCGAGTCAGGCATTCCAGTCCACAATGCCAGCGATTTACCTGCATTAGCCCGTGTGGATAGCCAAACCACTTGCATCAGCCAGGTCTGAAAAGGACAGTGAAAAGATGGCCCCGAGCGTGCTCCGACCTCGCAGGAATAAGATTTATATTGTCCTGCGGCATGTTGACAAGGCTCGCGGTCCAAGGTTGCTGCGCAGATAAATTGCTTCAAACTGTTTTTTTGCCGATCGGGTGATAGCTTTGAATATTTCTCGACAGCCTTGTATCATGCCGGGCTTATTGATGTCATTATTTGTTGCAAGTACGACCCACTTTCCTCTCCTCGGTACAGCTCTTTGCTCATCATCGCAATCAGCTTCCTCCCTAACACAATCAGGCGCCTCTCAAATTACAGACGTGATTGAGACTAAGTTGGTAGCTGCAGAAAAAACATGACTGATGTATGATTTGCACTGGAAAAGGCAGCTGAAGAAGCCAATCTAGTGAGTCAGTAAATATGGGTGAAATGTAAGCAATCTGGTGCAATAGTCCTGCAATCAATTAGACCAGCGTGACAGCCACAACATGGCAGCATTGTCAGAAATGCCATCAGGGTATGATGGTGTAATGTGCCACAGGGTCTTACAAGTCTCAAGTACATAATGTCTTTGGATGGATATACTGTCTTCTGTACCATGGGCATTTATTCATATTGTATTAATAACAAATAGTGTTATAGTAGTAACACTTTTTTTTATATAGAATGACTCAACCATTTTCCCATAGGGTCAATTCCAGTAAGGTTCAATGCTTTTTGTGTGTGAACATTTATACACACACCTGCACCTATTTTTAATGTTTTATATGGACTTATATACTTGTTAGTTTTGTTTGTATTGTATTTTAAACAGGGTGCCCATAAAAAAGTGAGTCTAATTGTGTCTCCCTGAATAAATGTATGTAGGTAGGTAAGTAGATGCTTACTGTTGCAATGTCAGTGAGCAAGAGTAATAGCTTTTTGAAAAATTAAAACCTATTTTTATTGTTTATATTGTAGTAAAATTGTACCCTTTTTGGTAACTGTGTATATTATTTATCTGCTTTTCATCAAATACAGTAATAGCCATTAGTGATCTTATTGCAAATATTAATTGCCATTACATATGTGTTACTGAACTCTATAGCGCACAATTAGAAGTACAAAAAAATGCTCACATCCTCATCTCTATGCGAAGCCGGTTTTGTTTGCAAACATGTGAATTGCTTGCTTATTTCTGTATTCAAAATGGTTAAGACAAGAATTCTCCATACAACCTCCTCCACTATGGCATTCATTCTTATGCAGCATATAACCACGCTCCTCCATTGTGCTTTAATTTGCTTTAATGACAACCATTTTCCCCCTAGGATGTCTTGACATGTTTAATCATGCATGTTTCTGCTGTGGAGCCGACTGCTGTTGAAAGCCACACAGTATGTAGGGCTGGGCTTAATTCCTAATAAGAATGCACAGGGAGATGGAGCTGGACCATGGGCGTTAAAGTCCCAGTGAGCAACGAAAGAAATATTTTACTGCATTAGCAAAACCAGCTTTAGTCTTTCATTTTTATGCAAAGAATTAGTCTAACCCCTTGACAGTTTGAGCGGGATTTCCTGTGACTGGATAGACATGTCAGATTAAACTATAAGCTCAGTGCTCTGTCAATAAATGTGTGCAGTCTTTCAATGATGAAGGTGCAGACACTTGGAATTGACCCCAACGTTTTCCAGCTCAAATAAATTGTCAGTACAAAAATGAAGCTAAGAAATGGCTTCTGTTTAATTATGACAGTTTCAAGCACTCTTCCAATCTTACTCTTCATAGTTGCACAATATTACAACCAGTAATACTTGTTTTTTTAACACAAATAGCTGTCCTTGTGAAAAGCATTTACCGCCATCTCTGTTATTCAGTTTGAACTCTTGCTCTAAAAATACACTGCTATTGCCTGTCAATACTATGGTTGTCAAAAAAATCAATACTGAGATATTAATGCTAAACGTATGGAAACTAAATAGAATTAGTATAGATGGATGTACAGAGAAAATTCTGACTTTTTCTGTTTTGTTCTAGGGATGCACCAATATGATACTGGTATTGGATATTGGCATCGATATTAAAAAATTTGATAGATTGGATATCGGCTTCCAAGATATTGGTTTAGCCGATATCCCATTTGATATAAATTGATGTAATAAGATGATTTTCTGGCCAATGTTGGCCCAAAACGTCTCATAGTATTAAACTTGTATTTTTACAAAGCTGTTTTGTAGTTACTTTAAATGATAAATAAGTTACAAAGCACATTTGGATCATTTTTCCCTTATGCTGTTTGTGTTTACAGGAAATAAATTATATTTTCAGTCTCTGCCCTAGTATCAGTTGATATCGGGTATCGGCAGATATTTAAAGCCGAAGTATCAACATCGGTATCAGAACAGAAAAAGCTGGATTGGTGCGTCCCTAATTTGTTCATGATCTATATCGGAACTAGACTAGTATCACGTGGTAATATTAGACTATTATTTTGTCTAGAAAATCACGTTGTATTATATAAAAAGGATGTCTTTAATTATCATTATGGCACCAAACTGTATCAAGTATTGAGCTGAATGACTAGTCTATACCTCATGCATGTAATACAATGAGATGTGCTTGACTATTTAGTGTCATAGTAACCAATCCACAAAAACAGAGCCCTGGCAGGATGTGTTTGGACTCATTTTGCTGTAATTTCTCGGCACATTGAGAGTTGACTGTGTGCGGTGCTTAGTGCCGTAGTTGACATTAAGTGGAGAATGCTCACCAGCTTTGCCAATACAGCTCAGTTATTATATGGCTGCTCTCCACTGGCCTGTCTGCTGCAGTGTGCGAACAGGCACAAACCCAAAACATCCACCCTCTGTCCAACAACACATTCACTGCACCTCCAAATATGTTTTAGCAGCTTAACCGCCGCAGACTAATCGATTGGTCCAGATTTTTCACCATCCATTGATCCCGACAAGCTCTGTGCTCAATCATTTTAAAAAGGCACGCATGGGTGGTGATGGAATTGCCGTATTTAGAGATGCTGTTATAACATGTACCCAAAATATGCAAGGAAACATTGTGCAAACCAGAAACCGCACACACAATGGTTCCAGATTTGGTTTAGTCTCCCATGGCTGCGAGGTGTATAGTAACTGTATTGTAGCCAACACTGCTGCTGTTTTGATGATTGCTTGGGTCTGATCGCTCAATGTGCTCACCTAATGGCATCTGCTGTATCGTCACGCTGCGTTTCTTGCTGCTCGTTCACTCTTGATTTTTCTTGAAGGAGGAGGGCGAAGAGAGAGGACAGAGGAGAGGAGAGAGGAGGAGAGAGCAAAAAGCACACTGGGCTACTGCTGCAGACTCTACCTCAAAGGTTAATAGAGCCAGCTCACTGCGCAGGCTAATCACCAGTTATTCACTTTCATTTGACCGAACACGGAGTTAAGGGCAGTCACGCAGCTATTTTGGTTGCAGAAGTTAGTCTTTAGATGTCTGTTCAAACCGGCTCTAACTAGGATTCATTTAGTTGAAGATGCTGATGGCTTTGATTAATAATTTACAAGATATTACTGTGTAGAGAAATGCAATGGGCTTTAAATGGTTTGTCTAGCTCAGGGGTAAATGCTTTGATTAACAATTGCAGAAATTTGATTAACAGTTGTAGCAAATTTTGACTTTTAAAAATATTCACAACCACCTTTATGGACTCTTTGTGAACAAAAATCTCTATAGTTTCTTTTTCCTTTGTCTTCTTTGATTTAAAAAAAAACTAAAATTCTTCTGCTTATGAGTTAACAGACCCAACACCTTGTAAGAAGCTTATTGTCTTCGCTACACAAAAATATGGTTAGTGGTGGTTTAGTCCCTCACTTTTTTACAGAAATAACTTTGCATATACTGTATAATATCACACCTGCTTTTTGCAATATGTAGAAAAGTGAATTCAGCACAATCTATTTTGGGGCTTTGCTTGGCCGCATGTGCAACAGTGCCTTTTTAAGAGCATATGGTGGGCAGCAGAGGCAGAAGGAGAGGTAAACCACAGCCATGAAAGCACAGCATTTGTCTTTGATGTCAGCAGCAGCTAACGTAGGCCGAGGAGCTGCGAGGGGAGGGGCTGCAGCCAGGGATTTGGGGATTGTCTGGTCACAAAAGTCCCATGGGGATCTTAACACGTTTGGGATGCAGTGTATGTGAAAGTCATAGGATAAGCATCATAAGGTTTGGATACCTGTTTGAGAGTGATGAAAATGTAGGGCTGTTGACATAGGAATTAAGGATTCGAAAAAATCTATATCTTTCCTTTTTGAATGGATGAATGTCCCCAAAAAGTCATGTGTTAAAAGCTTTATTTCAACCTTTTCCATTGGATGTTACCTAGACAAAACAATTCCCTCCTTAGCAATAACCAACATATCTTTTAGTTTTTTTACACAATATGGCATTTTACTGTTCTATAATGCAGATGGAAAATGGCAATACCCTTTTGTGTGCCTGTTCATCCCACAAGCCATTAAAGGCATGCACATTGTGTTTCACCAATAAATTATGTATATTACATTATATTATGATGTTCATGTTCTCTTGGGTGGTTTTGTGGTTTTAGTAAAACATATCCTCCTATATAACAGAACATAGAGTTTGGTGAAATTGTTTCATTAATATGGGCTCGGACATAGAGTGTAATGTGGTGTGCAAAGCCAAAAGTTTCTAAATATTGTACTGAAATGGCTTGTTATGCTGATGTTGTATACCCGCTCACAGCTCGCATGTCATTGAGTAAATAATTGATTACTATTCCGCGTACGTCGTATCTCAATCTGTTGTTATTTTTTTTGCTTGTGCTTCTTGGTGAGTCCATTGTTTCCAGAAAAAGACAGATTTTTGTTGTTGTTCCGCATTATAAGTAAATATTGTATCAAACTTGCTGCATGCCTTCCACTATTTCTCTAAACAGACTTGAGCGGATTAGGCTGGTGACAGGTTGGTCAGTGCCTGGTTTATGAATCAGAGTGTGTGTGTGTGTCTGTGGAAATCCTACAGTTAGTGCAGGGATGTGGGCATCAATGTGAGCTATTCATACATGAATCTAATCCTCAGATTTAGAGCCATTTAATCTGTGCTTGTGTCTCTAATGCCATCAAGCAGCTGTCTGCAGTCAGCCATGCAGGTTAACCTGCACCTGGTGACACCACTGTTCCCCCGCACTTAATAATACAGTCCCTATGTCAGAGGCTCCTATTGATTACAGTGTTGTAGTCAAGCAGATTTGAAATAACAGACTGCAGTTGGTTACATTTTGTTGGACTTTTTCCTGGTGTATAAAGTGTATCACAGCTTGCGATGGAGAACAGATCCAGCGTGGACCCAAATGCTTTGATTCCATTCGCCGCACACCTGGTGTTATTTTCCAATTCAGAAGTGAGCGCTGTTTCATTTGAGGCAGGATCCAGGCGCTGCGTTGCATCAGAATCAGCCATGAATCGTTAACGTCTCGCCTTGTACATCCTCTGTTTGCAGATGCCGCTTTGTTTGGTTATTCCCTCAATACATACTTGACAGTACGCAAACAAAATGACAAGATACAAGACGCCTTCATCACGCTGACAGAATATTAAGGTAAAACATGCAGCGCTTTTCCAGAGGGAGATTTGTAAAGATGTTAATTTAAAGCCACAGACTGCTTTTGGGCCAAGTATAACAGACAGTGTATGGATAATGACTGACTTAAATAATTGATTAGCACTTGGAGAGTTAATTGAGAAATTGATTATTCGAGCAGCTGAACCTTGAGGAGCGGCCATTTGACATACAGCTGTGTTTGCTTTCATTGCTCATTGAATTTGTTGAGCTCTGAATTTATTTAAACATGTAAAAGCAGCCTGGATTATGTAAATACAGGCAGCATTTTGCAGTTGATGTCCAAGATAAGAAATCAGGAGAAACGGCAGAAAATGTTTAGTTTAAAATCTTCTGTTTTTTTGGACTTGAGTATTGGAACGCGTCTAATACACACACAAAAACAATTTTCCCTTGCACTTACCCGATGCAGAATAACATTGTTACATTGTTTACAGTGATGTAAATGAACTACGGTGGCCCTGGAGGGACATACTTTTTACATAAACAATCCGTGTTGCTTTGTTTGCATAAGTCTGCCTGTTTTGGTTGTAAGGGGAAGTAATGTACTTACACCATCAAATAGTCATGTTGAAAACCATATTTAAATCTCCCTTAAATCTTGCTTAGTCTGTTGTCCCTTTCACCTCCCTGTAGATTCAATAAACCCATAGATTACTAGATCAAAGGTCGCAACGACTAAAGTGTTGCTCGTGTCTATTTTAACCCAGTCTCATTATGACTACCTACTGGTCTGGATGTATATTGCCAGTCGATTTCTCACAAAGGAGCCGCTGACATTAAAGTGTGCCCTGATATGGCTGTGTGGTGGTGCATCTGAGAGCATTAAACAGAGTAAATGCAGGAAAAGCGTGAGTGTGTAGAGCTGAATGTGAAATGTCAATGTTATTGAACAGGTGCTGTGAGCCCGAGCTGTGATGTTTTTATTTCCAGGCTCTTGTCGAGTGAAGCCGAGTAGAGAGGGCTCATGGGATAATGGGGGAGGCACTGCTGGTGTGTGCCTCCACTCTGTCGCTCTGTGTCTCTCCACTGAGCAGTATTGAGTGCAGGGAAATGACTAGTGTAATAAATGCTTAGAAGGTGCTCATAGAAAATGTTAAATGCACTCTGAATGGCGTGCACCGTGATTGGTTAAAGTGGCAGATTGTTCATCTACTTTCTATAGGCTGTTCATTTTTACTGCTACACAACACTATAACTTAGCATAGTGTCTTCACCATAGACGTGCAGCAATCCAGCATTTCATTATTTCACCTTTACTATGGGAAAAGATAAGGCATTCAACTTGGGGCTAGACAATTCATCATGAGTTTAGCTGCAATCTTTTTTTGTCTTATTAAAAGCAAATAAAATGCCTTTCACTATTAACTTCCTGGCTGTAATAAATACAGTTTTCTTATTACCATTTAACATAGAAAATAATTTCTTCCTCCAAAGTCTGAACTCTGCTCCACTTGCTTTTTAAATGAGAGGTTCACTGATAATCCTCCATTAGTAAAAGACCCAAGTTCATTATTGACAATTATAAATGATCAAATCTCAATCTCGTTTGATTAATTGGACTGCCCTGCCTTGGTTAGACTTATTCAAGGCTAGAATATGTCCTACTGATCAGTTAGGATGCAGGTTTTCAAACTAAATAGACCGGGCAAACTGTGGAACTTCAAATGATGCTGTAATTTTGTTTTTCTGTCCAAACTAATTAGTTGCGTAAATTAATTCTTCATGGGTCTGCACATTGTCTGCAGCTCTCTAGTGACCGAGCACGCGGCTCAAAGCGTATGTTATTACAGTTAATGGCAATCTCTTTCCACAGCATGTTGTAGAAAAACTGGATTTAAATAGAAGAGCCTAAGCAGCCGTCATTTCTTCTTTTTTGTCCTAAGGGGGTTACTGTAGTTTGCAGATATGTCATGATCTGCATTTTGTATCCATAAATGTCAACTTTATTCTCTGTGAGGCTTCTGTAATTATAATGACATGAAAAAGACAATATGGTTTCCAGGTGACTGCTTAAATTTAAATATGCATTGTGTTGGCTTTAGGGCTGTGCAATTAATCCGATTTAAAACTGTGATTTCAAACATTACTCTTTTCAATTACAAAATGTGTAATTGAAAAATATATTTAATTACATTGTATTCAGAATGTGTGCTTCTATGTGTGCTTCTTCTGCCACTCAGAACCACTTTTCTTATTTGCATAGGCTTTTAAACTAATTTTCACAAAACATATTACAAATATATACAGGGTCATACTTTCTCTACAGGTTCATTTGGACAGTAGAAGTAATTGTTTAAAATAACTGTGATATCAATTTTTAGCCTAATAATCCTGATTATAATGTTTCCCATAATGAAGCAGCTCTAACTGACCCTAGTCAAATCAACTTGTACTGTTTTTACTTGAGGAAAAACCTGCAGAGAACATAAATATTATATACTACTATTGTACCAAATACTTGAAAGTATCCTTGTGCACTGTACTGTGTGTAAAAATCCACTCTCATTATGTCCTTGTGTGTGTAAATCTCAGCATTGCACAAGGCTCACTGTCAAGCTGCTCTCACCTCATTTGTTCCATTTCCACATCATTCATGTTTTTCTGCCCTTGTCCTCTGTCTGTGTCTCCCCCGCTCTCCTCCTGCAGGCTGTGTCAATACTTGTTGAGAGAGCAGTCGTGTGGCAGGAGGCTAGGAGTTGAATGCAGTCAAGGTTAGTCAACAAAGCTTCTGGACACTCATACACTGACTAATGTACTGTTTTCCCCACTGTCCTGTCTTTCTTTCTTTTACCAAAAATGTCTGCCCTCTTCCTGACCCATAGACCTAAACTATATTGTCAGTCTGTTTCCTCTTTCTCTCTATCTCTCCATCAGTGGCTATCCTTCCCTGTCCTGACTGCCTCTCTGTAGACAGCCCCCATGTCTCCCCAGAACAGCTCAAACCTGTCAGCATCTATTCATCGCTCAGATGCTAACTCATCCTAACCCATCTCCTGTCATTGTCAGAGTTCATCCTTCCTATTTTTAGCAAAACGTGCACATTACTTTGAGTTTGTTCAGGGTACATCTCCTCAAAAGCCCCAATAAAATGTCAGTGTAAGACATGATGGGAATGAGAATCAAAACACCATTGTTGATAATCACTAAGAATTACTGGTTGTTTTCAAATGTTTTTACACCTTTAAATTGGTTGAATTATTGTATTTTTTAAACTATTTGCAACAGTAACTGAAATTTGAATTTGACTTCTGCTGAGGACTTCTGCTTCATAATTTGCCCCTCTGCCATTTGACTTTTGACCTTCTAAAGCCTGCAACACACTTAAACGATTTTTAAATGTGTGACAAAAAGTACAGACCACAGACACAAACAGAATCGGATCAGATTTAAATCTCCGAGCACAAAGACCGCAGCGGGAAATGGCAGCGAAGAGACCGCACACCACAAGCTAAAAGTTGTGAGCACACCTCTCGTCAGCTTTTGTTCTGTCTAGAATAAAATGACTCGCTTTGAGACGCTAAAGTGTTCAAAAGATCAGAGTATTGCACTTTTACTTTAGATGCTCAAAGTCAAAACTGTGTTATTATTAATGTGCAGAAAGCTGGTGATACATGACACACAACAGGATGTAGAGTCACTATTGCTAATCTGCAGCAGATTCACCCGGATCCTTGCTGTCTGACACATGTGAGGAACTACTCTTCCCTTTTTACTTTTAAACAACGCTTCAAACTGGATTAATAGCACTGTTTTGTGGACTGGGTGTCATTATTTGCAGAGCACATATTCAGATGGATAATATGGATGAGAATACTGGAGTTTAACAAGAGGTGAGTAATAAACTCATCTTATTTTTGCCATTTCTTGCTCCTCTGTGTCTGTCACTCTGTCAGCCCCTGATGCTTTATTTTATTAGCTGCTGTCGTTTTGTGGTTATGAATATGACTGTATAGTGTGGCGGGCTTAAGGTTGTTTTCCACTGCTATAATTGCGCAGTAATGAGCGTAAGATGACACAATATTTGTAGTTTTTCCCCGTGATATTACTGTACTTTTAGGCTTATGCAGTTGCCGCGTTAATCTTCTGAAGGTGGAGTTGGCTTTACAGTAGTCGGAGTTTTGACTTTGAGAGTAGTTTTAAGGTTTTGACCCTCTAAGGCTTCTTTCATTTGGGATTATTAAATTTAAGTAATAGTTCGAGTTACTCCCAACTATGACGATGGCTGTGATGTAAGTAAAGTGAAGAATGTTGTAGAAATACCAAGGTAGCGTTTTCATAGGCGCAGAATACTGTTCATTTCCTTCTGTCCTTTGTCTCGTCTGCAGTACAATCCCAATGTCTCCAAACTCAATCTACTTCCTGCGTTCCTCTATTGCACTTTGAATCCCAATGAACATGTGAAAATGTGATTACCGTTGTGTCGTTTCCGCTCGTTTAAAAAGGGGATGTTAGTCCGCGGGCTGCCCCTATCTGAGCGTCCGCCGCCGCATCGCCGTACTGAGCCGCGGTACGGAGGGGGCTGGGGTTCAAAGCCGACGAGCAGGTTACTTAATGAGTTTAGTAATTGGCTTGCTGTGGCCTCCGCGCGTCCCTGCCCTCCTGCTGCTGATGCGAGCAGGAACACACGGCTTTTTCACGCTACGGTTTTCTGCCAACCTCCATCATTCTGTCCTTCAGTCCACGTTTTTTTACTAAGGCTGAAGTCAGAGTATTTGTGTCTTGTTTAACACCATAATTGTACAGTATTTTAACTCATGATTAGTAGAGCATTATCTCGTATACGTAAATGCGTATTCAAAATGTTATATTTTATGTATGATGATGATACTGCTATGGCAACTGCGCCCCATTTAAATGCGAGTTGTTCTTTTCAATTCAAATCTGAAGAACAAAAATTGTGGTGATCATGCTTTGACACTTAGTTATGTTAATTATATTACTTTCAAGTTTCAACCAGTCCCTCTTTGTATTGGATGAGTATATGCAAATAACTTGGCTCTGCTTTTTGATCTCCTCTGATTTCAGCTGTAAAATCAATCACTAACTTGCATGTGGCAGAACCAGTATTTGGTCTGCAGTCTAGCGTAGCCACAACAATCACTATACGCCCGGGCAGTGTATTCCCAATTGCTCCTATTATAAAGACAGTTAGCATGCGGCGCTGGCTCTCCACTCTGCTGTATCAAATATCATGAGGCTTACTCTATCTATCTCTCTCTCTCTCTCACTTACCCGCCATCACTTCTACTCTTGGCTGCCACACACACACAGCTATTATTGGTTAGATGCCGTATGCATTATGCAAAATACCGCCGTTCAAACAAGCAATTTGTGCAATTTCCAGTTCACCACTTCTCAGTTTGAATGTCCACAAGATGCACAGACACTGAGTGGATTCACGAGGCTGGATGGTGAAGATGTAATGCAGCCACTTGTCATAAACCATAGCAGACCCCTAAACATTATCTTTGCTAAAATGGAGCTACTGTCTTTCCTTAGCGTTGTATTTCAACTGTAGCAACTGCTGTCATTCACATACAGTTTAATTCACAAGATAATCTTCAAACTGCGCTAATTAAGAGATATGCCTTTTTACATTGTTTATAGCTGTGTTTGTGTCTAACAAGCCCCTTGATTGAATGCCTTCAGGGGTGCACTGTATTTGAGGTTGAAAGAAAAAATGAATATATTCTAGCTAATGAACCAGCTTCCCACCTTAGTACCTTTCCTCATTAATTCTTCATTTTGTATCTTTAAAAAGGCGTAAATAAAAACTGAATGTGTTAGTAAGCGAGTAAGCTGCCAAGCGTGTTATCTGCTGCTCTGCTGTGAGGGATCGGGGAGGGCAGAGCGTGGCTAAGTGGCTCCTCTTGACCTGAGCGCTGATCTCCAAACTGGATTCACATGAACAGCCCTGACCAAAATACAGTCCAACCTCCCAACCCTAAGTGACTGCACAGTTTGAATAGTGCTGTTACTGTTATCTAACTTATCACATGCCACCGTTTATTTCAGTAACCAAAACTCTTCTGATACCTTTTCATACTGCTCCAATGTAACACGACTTATTACAATGTTCTCCGTATTAATGACTTTGTTTACACCCTTATTTGTTTCTCAACAGCCTACCAGTGTTTTTAGTGCTGTTTTTTTATGGATGGACAGAAAAAAAATACTGTTAAAGTCCCTTTTTTGGCATGGTATAGCAATTATACAATTATGAACAATTATTATACAATTATGAACTTAATCATCAATTTTAAGTGCTCTGTTTTCTCATGTGTGAAATTTCCCTTTACTATTTTTACTTTGTTACATTCCACCACTGGAAATATGTATAGTACTGCACTTAAGTAAACATTTTAGGTATGTGTACTTCAGTGAAATTTAAAATAGATACTTTTTACTTTCACTTCACTACATTTGAGAGCAGGTATCTCTACTTTCTACTCCACTACATTTTTTAACAGGACTGAAAAGTAAAAGTATTTTTAATATTGTATGAGACCTGCTGAAAAGGCTGAGGGGTTTATTTTTATCAAGGTCATAGAGCAAATAAAAATATACAAATAACAGCTAGGAATAAACAATCAATTCAGTTGTTTCTGTTGAACAAAATTCAGCACAAATCTTCATCAAAATCACTACATTTGTCACGTTATTAGATCTCAAAATCTTACTTTTTACTTTTCAAGTACATTTTTAAACGGATACTTTAATACTTTTACTTAAGTAGATTGTAGTAGTGATACTTTTACTTGAGTATTTTTTTGCTTCGGTATCTGTACTTTTATTTAAAAATTGAGTTCTTCTTCCACCACTGCTCAAGTGTCACGTTTCACTTTACATATTTCTCAATAATTACAGAAAAACAACTTCCTTGCCGCTCACCTAAGAATGTGACATCATGTTGTTGCTATGTTGTAGAATCTGAAAGCACAAAACAGAAAAGGAAAAACATTAAAGTACATTTCAAAAACAAACATATTTGTTATTTCTGATGCTAGGATCTGATTTTCCAGATATTCTTATTACACCAAGAAGAGAATCTTGTTTCACACCACATCTGTGCGCTGTAGCTTTAAATCGCATGTTTTCCCCATCGCTGACACATTAGCTTGGAAGATCGCACTCCTCTGCTATTACTAATACATAAAAAGTTGAAGGTGAAAAATGATCTTGCATGACTAGAGAAGCTTGTCCTTGTGACCTGTAATAGATGTGCTTATTCTGGTTATCACTGGCTATCTGTAAACGAGATGGCTGAATCATTAGCTTACACTGTGAGCGTAGCCGAGTGTGACCGGGGAATAATTGATTTGTGCAGAAAGAGAGCTGGTTGGTGGAGAAAAAGGCTGCATTGTGGGCCATTGCGCCATATTGAGCCTTAATATGCATGTCATGGATTATACTATTGTGCAGGCTTAATGTTTTGTTTTACACGCTGTGAGTCATCCCTCCCTCTTCTTTGTGTTTTGGGGAGTGCTTTGCTACATGACCTCCTATCACTATTGACCAGGTTTTGAGCAAACAGTGTGAATGAGGAATGGTGTGTGCACGTAAATCCTGACCGTGAGTTCAACTGATATGGATACTGAACAAAATCAACAAACAAATGAATACTTATTATCAGTGTAAAGCAAAAACATTGACTCAGTTATATAAAGGACATAACTACACTATATACAGACTATTCTTAGATCTGAACTATAGTTGTTCTATACCTAAAAGTAAAACGTTTCAAACAATGCAAACACTTTTTTTGAGTCTCAAATTTGTTACATTTTTATTCACTTTAAATTGTTGTAAGTAGTAATACAGTTATAAAACACTTGGTCTTTAAATTCATTTAACACTAAAATGACTTACACCGTTGGTCAAATTCTGTCTCTTTATCAATGTATTTTCCCCCTACACTTATTGGCCTAGCTTTTGTTCGACTTCACCACAGCAACAACCTGAGTATGCAGTTCCTCGCTGTGTCCATCGGGTGGCAGTGTATGGAGGTACTGTTGGAAGCCTGGCTATCTGAGACATTAACCACACAGGAATCACACACCCCAACGGCCACTTTCCCCTCTGTTCTGGTGTTTTTTTCCTCTCTTCTCTCATTGACTTCACAGTCCCGCTCTCACCTCTGCTCCGAGCTCGGCCCTCATTCTTCAAACCGGCTCCTCGACCCGCCGTCAAACACATGTACTGTTTGTTTATCTTGCTCTGCCTTTGTTCACTAAAGGATTTGGCTGAAATGTAAACTTCCTCTTCGCTAACAGTCTCTCTACCTCACTCTCTCTCTTCCCCTCCCTTTTCTCTTGCTCTCTTTCTCTCTCTTTCTGTACATTCATTCCTTAGACTCTTAGCCACTACTAGACACTGAACTGCTTTTGTATTCAGATCAATGGAGCCCTGTTTTGCCTGGAGAATCAGACAGACAGCAGACAGTCCATGTGAGAACTTGAAGACTGTCAGACGCTTTGTAAAGGTAGTATAACATGTACATTTAATGGCCGCTCTATTGTCAGTGTAAATCTCTTTCTGTAGGCTGTTTCAATTGGCGTTTCAATAGGCTGATTAAATGCAATGCAGTCTATGTCCAAATAGTCTATTGTCATCATCTGGTATTTAATTACAGGAGCCCTAGAGGGTCAAACTAAAATAATACTCCAAACTCATAACATCAACATAGAAGTGATTTGTAACGGGAAAAAAGAGGAATAATCCAGTAAGCAACAGTTTGGATGAAGCTGCCTTGAAAAACAAGCATACCGTTTCAAAATGACAATAATATTTCCCATTGTATTTGACGTGTTTTGATATCTGTTCCTAATATTAGAGGCTTTGGTTGTATTTATCCATTTTGTTGTTATCTATTTAGCATTTCCATCCTATTATCTGACATAAACATCTGTCTAAACTGTTTCTTCCATGCTGCAGTTGCGTTCCAAAGAGCAGAAAATGCCATTTCCTTTCTCTGTTGTTTGCCAGGTGGCTTGCTCCCTCCTTCAGGAATACACAGCATTCATTTTTCTCATAACAAAATAGTTTTACCAAATGACTTCCACCGCTAATGCTGCTGCTCCAAGCAAGTTTCGACTCTCTGGAGTGGATCGCGTAGCTTGGCAAAGACATTAAACATGTGAAGCCTAACAAGTGTAGTCTTCTTGGTTTTCACTGTGTTGTGAGGGCTGCCAAACGCCACTGTGAATAGCTATGTAAACAAGATCGCTATGTGCGGGGCTAGACCTTGCACCCATCGCCTAAAGTGAAATACCATTCTACTGGCTTCCCCTTCGCATTTTTACAACTCTGTTGATGATAGTGAATAAAGACTTTAGCGCGCTAGCTGCTTAATTACCGGCTGTCTGTCTGGATGCTCTCCAAAGGGCATGCTAGTGTCTTTACTTTGTGTCACCTCGATGAAGCTAAAATGTCAAACCTCTTGCTTTGTTGTTGTGTTTTCCTTCGAGCCTTGAAGTCGCTTCTCCAGCCTGTAGTTAACTACATTTAGTCGTGTCATTTCCTTCAGATTGGAGGGGATTGTTATATTGCTTCCCCTTCTTTCTCAGACCCCTCCAGGCAGAAAGTCTGTAGTTTTAATTAGTCATGTTTCAAGAAGCCATTTTCTCTTTGGATTCGCCCCTAAATTGTAAAGCACTTTCTTAAAGGATCTTAAAAGGGGCAATGAGTGATTTTTGAAGTCAGCTTTTTCTGCTCGCCTGGCAGCCTAAAAGGAGGGGAGCGATCACGAGCAGTAACTTGAGGCAGGAGCAGTCGCACACAGCCTTTGTTCTTTGTGGATAGAATACGTGTGTCAGGGAGAGAGTCCCTGCCTTTTAAGTGCCATCTGGAAAAGAACTAGTGCATTGTATTAATACAACAGAAAAACGGTTGTAATACCTGTCTATGAAGAGTAAATGGTCTCAGTGTTTGGTATTAATTCAGTACTGATCCATTAGAGCGGTGTAAACCAGTAGTGTAGACCTAGTGTTGACATACTTATATTTTAGTATTTTCATTCATCTTCACGTGTTTTAGTTTTTTAAGCCTGTGCTACACCAATATAAAGTTTTCTCTCTATTTGTTTCTGGAGATGGTACTCACAAAGCCAAATATTTTTGAAGTGGAAAGCCTGGTCTGGTCCATCCGTTTTCCTTTTTGGCAGTGAGGGCAGTTAGCTTGTTACACAGCTGAGATTTAGTCATGTGTTCTGAAGTTGCACACCCACCCTTGCCACGACCTAACCCTGCTATTGGTTTACATGACTTCTTTTTTCCCTCTCCCAATCCCCCCTTGTGTGCTCATCCCTGGTGAATGTATAAAATGAACTTGCTAGATATGAGTGCTTAAGAGGCCAGTGCCTGAGCCTTGCCAAGTGTCTCTGCCTTTGGCTCAGTCATCCATGTCACTTTTCTGTTGTTTCAGCTACTACTGGCTCACTTATTTGTATTGCCGAGCACTTTCTCTCCTCTGAGCTGCCGTGTGTGCTGCTCTGCCTCCTGAATGACTTGTTTTTATGCACTGTGGAGAAATACAGGCTAAAGCAAACAGTCTGTGTCAGCCCCGGCTTTTGTTAAGTATTTATTTTTAATGAGCATAAGTGGCTACAGAATCCTATAAACCATAAATGGAGTAGTCAGGCAGAGAGGGAGGAGGCGGGGGCGCGCTGGCCTCTAGATCAGGAGCAGTCTCTTATGTTTAGTAACACTTGTTCTAATTATGTTTGATGTCGATGAAGGAAGCATATTTTAAAATGTGAGTTTGTGTTGTGTTATTGTGCTGCTGGCTCACTCTCACACCGCCTCCTACAAATCTCCTGTAGTAAACTTAAGGCAAAAGCGTTGTCAAAAAAGTGTCATTTGTCTTCTGTAAGATTTTATTTTCTCAGATTGAAGTTTTTGTTCTGTCGGGATTTCTGTGAGAGAAGAACAGGCTGCTCAGGGAAAAGGCATTGTGATGGCTGGTTTGAAAGGCGAACAAAATCGAAAAGACAGAGTCAGCTTCCCAGATACATGCTTAGGCCTGTAGAATGTGGAGTGCTTTGCTTGTAACTGCGCCGCTTGTCTCCTTTCATTACGGGTTAATGGTGGCCAACTTGACAGAGCCATGTGATAAACAGAGGAGCTGTGAAATCCTGGAGGTGGAGTTCTCGTCTGCCTGATAATGGGATCTCATCTGCCACAGGGAGGGGAGCTGCCTGCCTGCCCCAGCCACACAGCCAATCCACTGCCTTAAAGTACAGAGGATCCACCACACTCAGCCCTCACAACTGTCGAAGGGAACTTAAGCCTCACAGTCTTTGTTGTGGGAGATTTTCAGATGATAGACTACAAACTGATAGAACTGCCTTTATAGTGCTGAGGGAAGGCAATCTGGTAATACTAAACAATATGGCCGCAATTTGTAGAAAGTGCTATGTTTGTTTAAATTACATAAACTATTTAAATCTTTCTAAATGAGTTTAAATTTTACCTTACGCATCTCCTTTTAGTGTCTTTTTGTCTACGATCACCTCAAAATATCTGCCTTGCCAGCATCCAGTGATTTGCATATTTATTTGATATAGAGCCTAACCGGATGACCTTCCCTGTGTGTTCTCCATTCATTCGTGCTTGTGGTGGTGGCAGCTTTTGTGGAAACAGCAGTGGTAAAATGTAAAATTGAACAGATGAAAAACAGCAACTCAATGCCGTGTCCCTTTTTTCTTTGAAGAAGTCAGAAAACACTTTTCAGAAGTAGCACACCATCCCACAACTAGCAGTGGGCAAACCGGCTTTAATTCCACTGTAGCCATAAAGATCCCTGTCAGATTACTGGGGAGCCTTGTTGTGTGTAAATAGCTGTTTGAGATAAATGAGTTTCTACGACTGCTTGTCATTACAGCGATGGTTAATGGCAAAATGCATCGCTAAATGCACACACACGATTCCTCCCTCAGCTTGTGTTTGCATGGCGGACGGCAGGCGACAGACTGGTGCATGTGTGTAAATATCATAAAGATTGACCTTGTGAAATGTATACACGGCGCGATAAGGGAGGAGCTGTGGTGTTGCGTTACTACGAGGAGGGAATGGTCGCCTCAGGAGCTGGAAGAGGTTTTGAACCACTTTGTTGTATGCTGAGAAACCCCCCCATACCCCCCGGCCCATGTTCTCTTGTGCTTTTCAAACCAGGACGGCCCGACGTGGTTCTTGTTTTGCAGCACAATGAAGAGGGGACCCCCTGCAAGACCAGCCCTCAACTCAATTTCTATTGATCCCTCACAGGCTGTTCCTCTCCTGGCTGTGTTTGGCTTTAGTGCATAAAAAAAATCTCAATGTGCGCACTATTTGCCGTAGTTAATTGGATTTTGACAGTGATCCAATATCATGTTTGAGACAATGAAAATGTGTCAAGGCTGCCTGGTCAAATGGAAAAAGTCCTATTAATTTAGAACTTAATACAGTTAGCTTTTGTTGTACTGCAATGTCATAATACGGGCAATTTTTAGTAGATTTGAAATCACTTTGAAGTATTATAGTGTTGCTAAAGAGTATTCACCCCTGAACTAGTCCTTGTCTGGGCACTGTGTGTTTTCCATTGTTGGATAAGGCCAATTATTTTGTGTTTTTATATTTTGATACACCATTCATTTTTCACAAAGTTAGTTGAAGAACAACAAAACTGGATGTTACTCTGGAAAAAAACACTGACCCAAAGCCAGCAACAACTGTTTTGGTACCATATTCATATTCATTGTTTTGTACATTTGCATTTCGGGGCTCTTTTCACGATCAAAGAATACTAAGATTGTGGCTTTGTTTCAACAGTGTAACCAGCATGGATGTGATTTACTGCACCATTTTCAACCCTCACCTCCAGAATTTTACTAATGGTCTGCTCACATTGTCAGCCCTGCTTGTTCCTGCCTTTTTAATGGGTGGGGTGACTAATTAATTCATTATCCCCAATATGCAAATGAGCTGCGCCAGTTTTCCGGACCCTTCGCTCGCCTCTTCTCTCTTGTGTATATTCTGCCAGATGCACTGCCTAATGTTTTCAGTAGGAAATCAATGACCTGTGTATAGATTCAGTCAATTTACCTTTTTAAAACAAGCAGTGTTGTTTAGATATGGCATATGAATGAGGATATCCTTCACTTTGTTTATCCATTCACCGTAATCATAATAGCTCCTCATTGCAGCTCATTGTAAGCACTTTAGACTGAAAAGTGTATCTTTTTATACATAAAGCAGAAAGGAGCTATTTAAAATTCTTTTATGGATTTGTTCTTGTTGATGACAGTGGTCTTTTCTCAGCCACTATAAATTACACTTCCTTTCCAACACCTGAAACTGCATAAAGGCTGTTTTATTATTAACATGGCGCCTAGAGAAATAGCAAAGGTTTGTTTGTTTAACCAGCACTAATCAGCACCACAGTGCTAGTAAACATTTAATACATACGAATGTCTTTATTGCACAAAAATAAGCTACTTGTGTTTTGACTATTAAAGGTCCTATATTACACAAAATTGATTCTTGATTCTTGCCTTAAGCCATGTTATAATGTTGTTACCTCGTCAAAAACATACCCAGAGTTGTGTTTTGTTTCATTCACAAGTTTGAGTAATCATATAATACTGTGTACAAAGCTCAAAAAGCTTTGTTCCACTTTGTGATGTCATGTAGTGGTAGTTTTCAAGTTAACACCTACCTTTTTACCTTTAGTTCAGTAGAGATTGGCAATTCCAGGGCTGAAATCATCCAAATGATTCTAGTGAAGGTGTACAACACAGTGGAGCACTTCCTGTATTACCACATGACATCACAAGATGGAACAGAGTGTTTTCTGTTTGAGAAGAATTCAGCCTAAATATGTATGGTGCATATGCATGTGTGAACAAAAAAAAACACAACTCCAGGTATGTTTGTGATGAGGAAACAAAATTATAACATAGATTTGAAATGGTAATATAGGACCTTTTAACAAGTTTGTGAATATAAAAGCCGTCGTGAAGCAGAAATCACTGTATCAAGTAATATTTTCATAGTAGACACTTTTGACACCTGGAGTGGCGTATTAGAGGAACTACACTGTGTGGGCTCATTTCAAGGCTGTAAAACGCTTTTCTCAAGGAAATGAATGGTTGCAAAACACCACAAGTATATAGTGCTTTTTACTGAAAATTATTACTGTCTAAACGACTCATTTGGAAGACTTGTGTGTTATGTTTTTAAAAAGTATCAATTCGTCTCCAGTTTTTTTCTGACAAGTTGGCAAATAGCGTTGACTTTTTATCTAATGCTTTTATTGACTCTGGACGTAATGATGGTCACACTACGCTACCCAT
>KN484099.1:46762-59259 GCA_000787095.1 Periophthalmodon schlosseri
GATTCCCCACGGGAGCCTCCATCAATCAGCACAGCCAGCGGCCCCCACCTCCTCCACCACCTTCACCCTTTTGTCTTTGACGATTACTTGGATCCACTCCATGTTTTTTATCA
This sequence comes from Periophthalmodon schlosseri, assembly GCA_000787095.1. Lineage (NCBI taxonomy): Eukaryota > Metazoa > Chordata > Actinopteri > Gobiiformes > Gobiidae > Periophthalmodon > Periophthalmodon schlosseri. Next base: position 46,876 of record KN484099.1, read on the forward strand.
CGGGTAGAGTTCTTTCTTCCATCTCCTTCGCTTTTTACGCATTGGAAGTGTGTGGTCGTTGTGCGTAATTCTCCCCTCAGTAGTATGTGGATAAAGAAAGACTAGGTCAGCCATGTGGATGCGTCTGTTGAACAGCTGAAGAGGAGCAGGCTGGAGGGGGAGGAGGGAGAGAGGAGGACGACCGGGGAGGGGGGTTACAGAGACTGGGGAAGAGAGCGTGTGTACGAGCGGTGTGTGTGCGCATTGGGAAGCGAGAGGCAGCTGCGTGAACGCGTGTGTGTGTTGGGAGCAGGAAAAAAGAGGAAGCCCGTCCGTGTAAACGCTTTCCTTTTACCTTAACACCCCGCGGAACAGGCACTTTCCACGCGGACGCTAACCTCGACAGCCGCGGCCAAAAGGGAATACGGAACCGCTTCGAGGAGGACTCCACGAACTCACGCGCGGTGTTACGATACGAAGAGTCTATCAGTAAAGTGAAACCGCCTTTTGTGTTGAAGCAAGTGCTCGCCTCTGGTCCGTGCAGGCAGCGATTTGAAAAAAAAAAGCGAAGGGATAAGATTGTTGCTTGTTTAATGTTTTGACGCACGCTATTGGATTGGGTTCTATTTGGAAGTTTGCGGGTCAACTCGGGCAAACGGAATTTTTCAACTTGTTTGCAGCGGTCTCTGGGACTCCCAAGAATCACCAGACTGGCGGGTGAGTAAGTTACACACACACAAGGAAAAAAAGAGAAGTGTAGGATGGTTGTGGTTAAGGGAGGAAGGGAATGAAAGGGAGAGAGAGGGGTGGAATTTGGAGAATTGCTGTTACGTGTAAAGTGCCAAAAGCTTGCATGAGTGTGTGTTATTTGAAAGTTTTCGCTGCTTTGTCGTCTAACTTGGCTCAAAGTGCACCGACCCTCAAACAACCCCCGTGACCCCGCTGGCCTGAAACTTATAGCGACGAGAACTCCAACATGGTAGAAAAAAAAAATGCACCGAGCTATCAATCATAACGAGGGCAAAAGACTTTGTGACAGCGGAGGGAGAGCAGTTCAGATCCTGATGAGTCACTTAAGACTGGTGGGATTCCCCTAAAGATTACAAAGCTGTTGTATTTTAAGCCTGGGTTTTGTCATTGATTGATTGTTAGATGGTAATAGTCCTAATAGAAATTGGCTGGAGCAATGTGTTTTTGTGTTTGGCTCGCTGTGAGTTGCAAACTGTTGAAGGACCACCAAATTAACTTGACTTCCCCCCCTTCAGCACCCCAGAGGCTATGAACTCTGGCCCGAGCACATGCGGATCTCAGTGAGGGGAAGAAGAGAGGGGAGGGGTGGGGGGTCCCGGGCTGTTGTTGAAAAGAGCAAAGCAGGGGGGCGAGCTGGCTGACTGGCTGGGGGGGTTTTTTTGCGAGCTGGCTGACTGGCTGGTGGGATAGTTTTATAAGAGGGGGGCAGATTAGGATTTGAACTGCAGTTATTTGTCTGCGAGGCGGCTTATCTAATGTTTTCCAGTAGACCCCGAAAAGGAATAGGAGGGGGGCTTGTTTATTTAATATGGTGTAAAATTGGTCATAGTAAGTGTGCATGTGATTCTAGTCAGAAGTTAAAATCCTCCAGGCACCCAAAGAAAGATTCAAATTGAGGAAAATGAAAGCCACATTAAAACAATAACACTCTACTGCTACTTTTCAAGTGCCCACTCAGCCTTGTGTTAACTAGAGGTGACCCGCAGTTAAATGATTCAGATATGATTAATCCACTTGAGAGCTGGAGGTACGTGGCACAAGTAACACATGTAATGAATAGGTGCCAGTGCAAACCAATACGTAGCTCATAAAAGACATTCACACGGTTTAAAAGTCAGCCAGGAATGTAGATATATGACATTGTGCAAAATTATGTTACAGGAAAACTGACATAAAACACTCGCCCTGTCTGCTTCACCTCAACCGATTACACCATTTCCTCATAAGGAGCTACTTACTCCATAAACAATGAATGCAAGATGAGCTTTGAGATAATATACAACTGAAAGGGTTTCCTGGTTCACTTGGAGGTTAAAGTTTTTTGAGCTCTGGCCGAGGAAATTGGTTGAAAAGAGCAAAGTTGACATCCAAACTGTGTCCATAGACCATCTTGCAATAATTACAATATAACAGTTCTGGAACTACTTGTACAGCAAGAATCCTATTGATTAAACCGTAACTTGAATGTTGACTAATAACGTTAAAATCACTTTACACAGACAACGCTATATTAGGGATATCAAGTCATATAAAAAAACAAAGTAGATTCATTAGTTTCTATTTAATATCTAATTAAATTGATTTGGCATATGCTTTACATCAGATTCCCTTTTTAAAATAACCCATACCAGAATAGCACTAGCACACACTCTTATGACCCTGAACGGATTTAAGCTTTATTTACTTTATACACGAGTTGTGAATGGATAACTAAAACAAATGGCTGTGACTTGAAGCATTGCATGTATTGAATCCTCATTCTTGCATGCTTTTGAAACTCTACACCACAGTCTATAGTCAAACTATATTACACCATGTTCTTCTTTCATAAGGTCTATTATAGTCTTGGCACATTTAATGGCTCGGAGTTGGAGAGCACTTTTTAAAATGGCATCTTCCTCACTTCCTCAGAGGTCAGGATATCCATTTAGTTTCACTGCTTGTGGATTGAATGAAAGAGGAAGTGGTTGCGCCTGTTAATGGGCTGCCTTGTTGTGCACTGTGGCTTTGTATTTGCCTATTAAGCAGTAGCTACCCCAGTATCAGTCATGAATCCAGTGGTCCAAGTCTTAATTATGTCTGCGTACTTCTGTTCCCTCTCTATTTGCAATGTCATAGCCGAGTGTTTGCGGGTGAATGAAATCTCCGGTGTGATCTGATCTGCCCGGCTGTGTTGTTGTTGATTCATGTCGAGCAGGAGGAGAGGCATAGTAGCCGCCTGAGTCACAGTGCTTTACAAACACAAGTCTTGAGCGCTGACAAGGTAAAGCGGCAGGCTGCTAGTCCACATTCAGGGCATGAATGAGCTCTGGGTGTCACCTCTGTGGAGAGCGAGAGGTGAAATACAGATCAAAATGTTTCGGACACTGACGGGAGAGACGGGGATGTTGGAGAGAAGTTCTAACAGTTGTCTGGGTGCATGTTGTTTGAAAAGGCATTAGGTAAAACATTAGTTAATCTGCTTTGGTTTTGCAAGGATTTAACCACCCTTTTGTAACATCAGCAAATCCATGTACCATATTAGTAATGTGGTTTTCATCTAGACAGAAAAATGCTCAGAGTGCCCTTTTAGCCCATGGCAACAGCACCAACTAAACAATAAAGATTTGTTTGTTTAAGTCTGGATTTAGGGTCGTTTGACTTTGTATGTCTAAACTAACTAGAAAATTACTGCCTAGAACTCTACTGGCTTAACCTAGCTTGAAATTCTGTATTTTGTCACCAATAATTCTCCAGTGAATGTACAAAAAAAAGACCATTCTCACAACACATAGCAGCCGTGCCTTTGCCAGCATCAATACATTTGTCATATAATGTGTCGCCGCCTCATGCCTATTTTCATCTTCACGCTATCACATTTCTGTGCTGTACAGAAACTCTTTCACAGCGTCTGGCTCTCCGTATGCTTTAGCACAGTGATGTAATGCCTTAAGAATCAGAGAAAGGCCATGCAGTTGTAATTGATGCAGTGCTGGCGTGCCCCATCATTCTGTGTGTAATGAGCGAGTCTGCTGGGGGCTGGGGATCTGTTACAATGGGGCGAATGACTCAACTGTATTCCATAGTAATTACAAAGGAACGAGCCATTTGTTATTATAATCACTAAAGCAATGAAAACAGATGCGGCAACAGACCAATAAACAACACTGGATTTGTTTTAGGATTAGTATTAAGTGGGAAATTGTGGATTGAAATGAATCGATTTACTTTATAAATATTTGTTTGTAGTACTACATCTCCTCCAATCGAAGTATATGACTCATGTGTTCTATGTGCCAAATATGCCTTAAATTGTAATAATATTTGGTGTAACACTATTGATGATGCTGTTCAAGTGTTGTTGTTTTTTTCCAGTTGCTTTTTAATGAACCATTGCCTCATTTTTAACTTCCTCTTCCCTCTATGTTTCACAAGTCGTCTAATAAACGAGGTAGTGACTGGTCAAAGTCAGCATCAGCAACAGTCTTCACGTTACTATTACACTCTGTAAAGCACTTTGATTTTTATCTGTAAAAGCTGCTCTATATAATCTTACTTACTAATTGAATAGCACTTACACCCATTGTGTCCACTATACCCCAAGATTTAATATGAATTTATGATAATGACACTTCTCCCTTATGAATAAAGTCTTGCCTCATTTATCACCTAATTTCCCCTCCCACTTTGACCCCCAACAAAACCCAAAACGTGAGACCGGTCTTGTCACAAAGCCTGGCGGAAAATCAATGAGGAGTCACGGCTTCTGTTGCATTGTTGGTAACACAGTCCACCCCCCCTTTTAATGCGCCCAGGCAAGACACATCTCATCTGTGCTTATTGATCCTACACCAGGCTAATTTCGTAATGCTCCTTTGTGTGACCTATAGATGGCGCTGTGCAGTTTCTTCATTTGTAATAGATTAGCCAAAGATTGACAGGCGAATCATCATTGCTTGCGGATGAAATGGACACCGGCTCTGTTTTGAGAATAGGGATGCACCGCTCTAGCTTTTTCAGTTCCAATACCAATTCCAATACTATGGCTTTAAGTGTCTGCTGATACCACTGAAGACAGCATGAAAACAGCGCTTATTTCCTGAAAATAATAATAGAATGTGACAGGAGTGATCCAAATGTGTTACGTACCTGTTATTTATCTCTCAAGTAATTAGTGAACAACTTTGTATTTTAAAAAATTCAAACATTATGAGACTTTCTATGCCAACTATGACCAATAAATCATCTTATTCCATCAATTTATATGTCCAGCCGATATTTGGAAGCTGATATCTGCTCCAGCAAATTTTTCAGTATCAGTGCCAATACCCGATACCAGTATTGGATTGGTGCATCCCTATTTGAGAAGTTCATTTGTTGTGCAGATGAGCTGGGATCTTTAATTAAAATACACCTCAGGAGCAAACGTGGACTGAGAAATTGGGATAATTGAAAAGGTATCTCTTTGCCCCCTCCTCTGCTCCTCTGTCTCTGTCCCTACATCCTTAAAGCAGCTGAGCCCATCGGCGGGCACTTTCACACATGTTAAGTGGGGGGGACATCTGGCCTTGTTAATTCAGTGCATGGCCACAAAGTGGAAATGCGCTCCCCATAGATACTCCTCAATCGGCTGGTCAGATGGAGCTGGTGGCTACTTCACTGCTCCTCCGACACTACAGGCCCTTGGTTTCTATGATATTCAAACACGGAAGTCTAGATGGGGAGCTCAGTCTTCTCATGTCGCAGGAACATGAATGCACCGTTTCATCCTAATTACACAACAAAGAGGCCATGAATCTTCAACTGGCAGCACATTTTTGATTCATGGATGATTCATGTGATTTGAATGCACAATGAATCTATGCGGCTACGTGCAGGACTTATTCAAATGACTACATCAGTAGCTAGGCTGGGAGTGTAATCTTACCATAATTAAAACAGTCATTCACAACTGCTAACGGTAATATAAAGTATTCTTTTTGAATCTACTTTTAACTACTGCACAGTGAACACAAGCCAACATTTCAAGTCATACCGTCGAAGAAATGATATAACCTTTTTATTTTCGGTAGCATTAAAACCGCATTTATCATTTCAAAACTGATTGTGCTGCATGCATTTCATTTGTGTCACCGATTCCCCTCTGTACCAGTGTTCAAACACCGTGAGTTGATTTTACAGTGTAACGCTATAGGGCTTTTCATCCGGCTGCAGATTGGATATGAGCAGCGCGTGTCCATTAGGCGTGCGTTTGATGAGGAGTGGGCTGCCTCTCTCCAGCTTCCTGAATGCACCTTACGCCCTTGCAGCGAAAAATCCAACGACAACCGCAGCGGGGAGGTGGCCATGCTGTGCACTCATATCCGATTTTAGCAAGTAAACATTTAATGTGTTTAAATGTATCACAGCGTTATTTATGCATAGAATCTGCTGTTAAGTCTGAATTATACATTAGCTCATGAATAATGGATCAGTGCCATTCCTTAATGATTACTTGCCAGGCAGCGAATGGTAATATTTGCTGATAAATTTGCCCATTGATCTCGGTCGTGTTTAACCAGGCTTGTAGAGATGTTTTCACCATTTTTTTCTGAGGTACTTTTTTTTTTTTTTTTTCTCAGGGATACAATTAACAGCAGGCCAATTGTGTCTTTTTAAGAAGATATTTGGAGCCATTGACTGAGCCCAGAGGAACATAAATGTAAATGCTAGCCTGGTTTTGTAACAGATCAGCCATCCCCTTTGACTCCATATTTGTAAGGGTTTCTTTGTTGCAGTTTGAACGTCGACTTGTTTATCTTTCGACCTCCACAGATCAATGTCCAATTACAGTTTAGTCTTTGTTGGCTCGTGGCCATTACATGATGGAGTATGTTGAAGTGCAGAGGCGAGACCATGTGCACTGAAATGGTACTTGGTAAAGGTGGATCTGGTGCAGTGTTTATTGGCACTGCCCTTAACAGGCGCACATAGCCACATTATTGGCACATTATCTCTGTAATGTTGAAGCCTAGCATTACCTCAGCCTGGAAGCACAGCCTGTTATTGTGCAGATGTATTGCTTGTCCACACAATGAGAAAATATTGACTTGTTGTCACTCACTCATTTGATTAGTTGTGTGGCTGATTCTGCTTTTCATTTGTCACCTTGGCAACAGACCTAGAAAACAGGGCTCTGTGTGTATGGAGTAATGAAGCAGTGGAGCATTGAGACTGTTCACATCTGGAAAAGCTCTCTCTAAGCACAAATCAATGTCTCTATCACTCATAGTGTATCACTGCCACTTGTCAGCTCTGCTCCGATCCACAAAAGCCAGCATTTGACAGCTTTCCTCTCTGCTGCAGCGTGGGAGTCGTGTACTCCAACAATTCCACTTTGATTTTACAGCTCACATTTATCTGTGTGTTTACTGCCCTGGTGAGTTTTCTTTTGTCTTTGAGAAAAGCTTAAATCAGTCTGCGCCTGTGTGTAAGCCAGGTCATGACGAGAGCACCTCATATTTAATCCAATCGGATTCATCAGTGGCCTTGTTCTTCTAAAATAATGAGGTAGACAGTAAGGTCTGCCCCAGGCTGCGTGTGGGGAGATGATCTCTGTGAACCGGCAAATCAACCCTGTTTTTTATGCTAAAGAGACAGTCTAATGACTGTTCTTGATGTGTGTCAGAGCTTTAAGTTAACTGGCATTAATTCACACAAAGATCTAATGGGCTTGATTGTCAAGCTGCATGGACACTGTCACGGAGCCCTGTGTGAGGAGGGGGAGGGGTTATTGTTTTTGCCGGCGGTAATTTCTGAGTGGATGGGATGACTGCACAATTCAGATATGTAAACAAGGAGACAGCTGAGAGGCACTGTGTTGATACCTTATTTCCTCTCAATCGACACATTTGAAAATCTCTGAGCTCTGCCCAAACAATCGTGAATGATGCACTGGCAACAGTCTTCACTCCACACACTGCCTGTGCTCAAATCAGCACCTCAAACATGTAAATCATATGTGCAAAATGGACACTTTGAAGAGCTCATGAGCTGTGATGGCGAGCTGTTGAACAAAGGCAAGAGTTTAAGACAACAGATGCTCAAAGGGCTTGAATCTGCTTATTGGAGCATGACTCTTATTTAGTGCAGCATTGAAGAATCTCACTGGTAGACAATAATGCAGAGGCTTGCCAATGCTCTGCCACTCATCTGCTCTCTGGAGGCATTTGCAATATTCATTTAATGTTTATGCATGTCTCCAATCCCCAGTCCTTTGTTCACTCACGCCTGCTGTCATTTCGGCACATTTTCACAGGCAGGTTGCTCAATTGCTTGCACTAGACATCTTGTAATGTTTATCCGGCTGCAGCTAAGTAACTCTCAGTGTTTTATAAATAACAAGTGAAAGGCAGGGGGCATGGTGTAGTGATCTGTTTTTATTCAAGGCATACTCCAGAAATTCTCGTAGTTGTGCTTGAAATGTGTTTTGATCCAAGTCAGACCGCAGCGCATTTTCTGATACATGCAAGGTTAGTCTCGATAAGCCCACACATTATAGTTCAATAGCTATGTGTCATGTAAGCAATCCCTATAATTGTTTTCTATACACGGCTTGCTCCATATTGTTTTGCTATTGTCTGTAAGCTAATGTACTAATGTGTCTTGACAAACAATCTACAGTTTTGAATTGCACTCAGCGTACATGAAGGATAAAATTGCTATGCACATAGATATATCCATAGTTACCACAAATTGGATGTTTTGTTGACGGTGTGTTTTGTGGCCTTTTGTGCACTGTGATTGACAGGCACTTTTTGCTCTGTGTTTGCTTCACTCTGTTTTGTTTCTGTTGACAATTGACATTCCAACCATCTGCAAAGTATCTACTATACCTAGGCCTTATCGTTCAATATAAAAGTTGGAACAATATATTTTGGGGTTCTGTATTTATCGTGTGTACAATTTCTTTGCAATAATGGGGAGATTTTTCCCATTTTTAGGTAATACGATACGATTTGAGTTATAGAAAGTTGAATAATAAACCTATAAATCTATGGCTAACTGGAATGATCTTGCTTTGTGTCAGTGACATAAAGTAGTTTCAATATTATCGTTTATTGCAGTATTTCTCTGTAACGATATCATGGTTCAAACTTTGTTATCGTGACAGGCCTAACTATACCATACCCAAACTTTTGCAAACTTTTGTTTATAGCATAGCTTGTCCACTTTGCATTTGAATAAAACATCTAACTTAGTAACTTCTATTAATTTTAATTATAGATCAAAAGTTAGTTTTTTATTGGCCTAATAAAGATCTATTGAACACAAAACTGTCCAGTTTGCAAACACAGCATCAGGGGTTAGCACGAGGGCAAGACCGGACATCTGTCTTCTAGTGACCCTCAAGTCTTCGAATCCTCCCACAGACTGCTGGGCTTTGGCACCCTCACTCCGACCCCTGTGTGTCACCCACCCAGCCACCCATAGCAGGCTTATCTTTGCAGCATAGCGAGCGCAAGAGGGGAAACAAAGGAGATCGAAAAGCAATCGAAAAAAAAAAAAAAAACACAGAGCCTTAAGAGCCCTGTGCCATCATAAACTCCACTTCAAACTGGCCTTTTGTTCCCAGACTGTCGAAGAGCACATCACAGAGGGGTAAGGTAGCAGCACATCTTTTCATCCTCAAATACTCTCTCACTCAGGCGCGATCGCCCTGATAAAACTGCACAGAAATAAAGGTTTTCCTATGGGACGCTTGTTGAGGGATTTCTGCTCCTCCACCACACACTGATTAAAGGAACACTTGTAGATAATCCCCTTAAAATAAAGCTTTGCTGTTGGTAGTGATGACAGTCAAGTTTACATGCTGGTAGGGAGAGTCAAATTATTGCCCCAGTCTGTTTGAAACATTTGTTTCCACATTTCAGTCTCTGTTACGTTTATTTCCCTAACAAACTTGTATCACTGTTATCAAGGTATGTGAGGCGTTCAAAAGCAGACCGTAGACTAGACGATTTGAAATGTTTTGTTTGACCATCAAAAGATTGGATGTTGCTTGCAAAATTGTTAGTTGGCTGTTTCTGTCATAATAATTTTTAGCTTAAAGGCTACCAAAACCTTTCATAGCCTGGTTTTAAGTACCAACTGAAGCTTCCATTTTGGTTGTATCTTTTTGTGAAGCAAACTTGATTTTTCGTTAAATATATTATCTAGCTAGCATTTTAAATAAGAAAACGAAAAGTTGATTATGCCTGGACACTTGGAGCAGTTGTTCAGTTATCTCTTGTATTTATACTGTAAGTGTTTTGTTTTTCTTAATCCATTGCTATATTTGCCATTGGTAATTGAACCTATTGCACTGAAGTCTCTATTTTGATTTTTAACTGGTTATCACCTTGCTATGATCAGCCACCGTGCTCAGATAAATATTTAATGACAAGCTGTCTGAAATGGAGACGTTACTGACTGCTGGTGAGAAATGAAGCTTCTATTTAGAGCCCATAGTGTTCCATAAAGTCATGTCTCTGGTCGACAGCCCAAGGTTATTAGTGCGGTATGACTGGAGCGGCCACTCAACACTCCTCTTTCCTTTTCCCAGTGCACAGAAATGCATGGGGCTGTTATTGAGCTCTCATGAATCCTTGATGAATTACCGGTGTCGCGGCAGTGTGCTCTCGGCTCATGCACACTTTAAGTCAAAGTATTTCTACCACCAGGGAAACAGCTGTATGCTCTGGCCTTTACTACCTCCAGTTTTGCTCTGTTTCATTCCACATGCCGGCCGCCCTCTGGGTCCTTGTTTGATGTTGTTCGTGTCATGCAAAATTGATTGCGACGTCGTGCACCGATAGACACAGCTAACAAAAGATGGTTTTATTTGTTTTTAATGACTGGTGTAGAATAAAGTACATTAGCTGCAGTAGCTTATGTAACAAAAGTGCATTTAAGGTGCTTTATAAGTGTTCACCCGTGACCAGCAGAGTCGAGGCATATGGAAGCGCATGACTCATGATAAGACATTAATTATTCATAGCTTGACAGTTGTAAATGTCAAAACAGAATAAAACAAGGCAATAAAAAGGTGTTTTACGATTCTGTTCTGAACATGTTTGTGTAGAGCGGTTGTTTCTACCGTTGGCTACCATAGATATTAAATCTATTTGTGTGTTTAATTGCTGATCCCTGTCACCATTGTCTTAATGTCCGGAGGCTTGTATTTCATAGGCGTTGCGGTTACTACTACTATTTATGACTGTAGCCAAAATTCTTCGGCGGCTAAAGACATGTCCAACGGTTAATAGACTTAACGGCATCTTTATAATTAAAATGGCAGATATAACAGTCCAGTCACTTCCAAAACTCCCTTCATACATTATTTCCTAATGAAACAGCTACCACTAAAACCGCTTACACTATTACACTATTGTTTCATAACAGGTGATGACTCTAAATCCCATCACTACTTTCCGCCATTGCTATCTGTTAGAACAGCACTGTATGAAATGTATTGATAACTGACTACTTCATACACTACCGGAATATCTCTCGCTTGTTAATCACTGATACCGGAACATTCAATACAAGATCACACAAGTCTAAGTCTAAGGATTAGCCGCACCAGAACTGAGATGGAAAAAGGTTTTTTTGGCTGTTTCTGCTTCACAAAAATGAATTTCAAGGACAAACAAAATTGGATACTTTGGTGCCACAATCGCAATTTAATAATCTGGCAACAAACATTTATAATCACACCTGCACCTGTTTTTAATCTTTGAAATTTGTTTATTTTGTTTGTATTTGAACAGAGCGCCCATGAAAAAGTCTGGCACTCTCATTGTTCTCTTCCTGTATAAATATAAATAATAAAATAAAATTAGTGTTATTATAAAATGCAGTGTCTTAATGGTAGCGTTACTTTAACATTGTGACCTACAGGGAACAAGGTGAATTGCTCTGTCATTGCATCACTGCCTAGAGCACTCTGTCTGTATAGCAAGCCCTTATGTGCAACCTTCAATATCATATCTAATTTATGTTTATGTTAAGAGAGCTTTTACATCATCACTGCGTTCCCTCTAAACTCATATTACGATTTGAATGGCTGGCTTCTCCCTCAAACGTGGATATAGGCCCAACTTGATTGATCCTGTTTACTCATTACATGATAGCTGTGGCCGAGGCAATTACTTCCCAAAGCTTTCAAGTACCTCGCTTTTGGTCACAGCGCGCCTTTTATTTATTTGGTTGCTGCTCCCGAAGCCCCCGCGGCGTCCAATCAGTCCGGTGAGTGGCGTGGTTCTTTCGCTCTGTCTCTCCCTGTGTAGGAAATAGGTGGGTAAACACGGCACCGAGTCCTTGAAGCACTTCCCATCCCCTGCTATTGGATTACCAGCTGCCTTTCCGGGCCTCGTGTGCTGCGCAGATGAGTGCCAAGATCAATGGAGCTCTTAGTGCAAAGCTAATTCGATCAGGACTGGCTTTGCTACTGCTGATCACAGATTATTCTTTTTTGACGTGAAACAAAAACTTAATCATGTCAAGCCCCTTTTTCGTCCAATAGTATTTTCAACCATCAATTAGGAGGCATTTCATATTCATTATTGAGTTGTTGGGGCTTGGCCTGCTCCTAAGAAGACGAGGTGAGGAGGAGATAGCGGCGTAGTGAAGCGCTGCGTAAACTGATACGTCCGC